>JAOZJS010000914.1:0-17478 GCA_025882695.1 Amerodectes protonotaria
GCTGGAATTTAGAATTCCAAACAGCACACAACACTACACACAATCTAATCAATCCAATTTTTCCCGAGGATAAACACATCTCAAAATCCAGGTGGATTTCGGCCTTAAAACATTTAAAAAAATAAAAAATAAGAGGAGGACGTTCAAATAATTTTTTTTTTAAATTTCAAATCGGCTACACACACTCGCCGAACAGTGAGAACAGAGTGACGGCCCACGTTCACTGTTCACGTTCAGCTTTACGTTTTACGTAATTGATAAGTCCCTCCTCTCCTCCTTCTTCTCCGCACACGCACACAGCCTGAACACACATTTACACGACCATTTCACACAAACATTACATTTTCAAAAGGGACAAACACACATCTAAGCTCCGCCCCGCCCCTCGTCTTATTATAGCGAATGATGAGCATTGTCAATGCACCGGCCCACACCCACACAAGCGCACACACGCACGGGCACACACAGCTAATGTGTGTGTGCCGCCGCCTGATACTTGGAAATACTTGGAAAACTAAATGAAATGAATGAAATATTTTGGCAAGAGAGTCTTGATTGATAAAAAAAAAAAAGAAAAAACTTCAAATAAATCAAGGACCTCCGCCGAAGAGAGGGCCTACCAATCATGATGGTCTACCGAGACCAAAAAATAAAATAAGACTAGGAGAAAAGATTCTTGATCAATCAGAAGGAAGCAAGTGTACAGGAGAATCCTGGAGCCAGTGGATCCAGGATCCAGGATCGTCGCACCAACTCGTCGCACGCCGAAACGCAACGAGTTGATATAGAGTGAATGGGAAAGAGTAAAGAATGTGTTCGCCATACACACACAATGCACAATGCTCAATGCTTCCAGTGATGATGATGATCATCATCATCTTGTTGTTGTTCGGAATAGAGAATCCAAGTGCGCTGGGCCTCTGTGTATTCTGTACTGGTATCGGAGCAGCTACTGGGTTTGGTCTGTTGCTTCATCATCCCCTTTGGTACACAACAACATAATCAAACTGTTTGTGTGTGTGTGTGTGTGTGTGTGTGGGCAAGCTTGTTCAAATGTGTCTATGTATTTTTCGTCCGGACCAGATATCATCCGGAGATACACCAGAATGGTGGTGTGTGTGTGTGTGTGTGAGAAGGATAAGATATTAGGTTTTTAGGTTGATTGAATGCTGTGCAAACCTTTGGTCGGTTGTCGGTGGTAGCTTGTCTCCAAGAAAAGACAACAACAACAACAACAACAACAATAGCTGTTGATTGAAATTCTAAACTGGTGGCCATTCTTGGTGCGTGTGTGGTATGGTTTCATTTGTTGGCTTCTCTCGCTCCATTATTTTCAAGTGACAGTTCCAGTTTCCGTTTCAGTTGTTGTCGTTTTTGGTTGTCGTCCTTGTTGTCCTGTGCGTGTGTGTTTCTTTCTGAAATCCCAGAAAATAATAATAATAGAAATGTTGGGTTATTTTAAAAAAGTCACCAAACTAGACCAACACCATCATCATCATCATCAGCATTCCAGGAAGGATGATGATCCTGGATCGGAATCATCATCAAAAAATCCCAACCATGAAAATAATAAGATTTCTGTTCTTTGTAATCAATTGATTGATACCGATTTGAATGTAACATCATCATCATCATCATTAGGCAACAGGCCACGTTTCAATTGTTCGTTGACCATTCCACCGGAAGATCGATTACAATCGACCAACAACAATAATCATAATCATAATAATAATCATGGTGGTTGGATCAGCCATGATGATCATCACGACTTGGTCGAGCATCATGATCATAAGGATGGTGTTGCTTTGGCATCCTCCAATCTGGAAGCAACAACAACAACAAAACTGAATAAACGTAGAAGTTTATTCAAACGTCGAAGTTTTCTTTCCGCCGGCAGCGCATCATCCACCGCCGCCGCATCAATAGTTCAATCATCATCCGCACCAATATCGGTGGCGCAGCAAGCATTGAATAATAGGAAAAATCGTCGGATAAAATCTAGAAGCACGGAAATATCCTCGGATGAGAGTAGTATGTTGACCAGTTCGACCATGGTGGAGGATTATTATGATGCTGGTCAACAGAATCGTTCGCCTAGCAAAACAACCAAACAACAGCAACAACAACAACGAAAACAATCATCACCATCAACCACAATAATAATTCATCGTGGTGCAAACAACAATTCATTGCAACCACAACAACAAACATTCTGTCCGACCATAGCGTCCGCTTTATGGCGACCTTTGTGGCCTCCTGGTGAGCTGCCTGATTTATTCTCTGCACATCCAACACATCTTGTTGTTCCACATCTTGTCGTTCTTTTGTTCTGTTTTTGATGTTGTTGTTGTTGGTCGATTTTGATTGGCTGATTTATTTATTTCCCGTTCCATTTTTTTATTTCGTTTGCATTTGTTCGGATTTTCGTTTGATTTTGTTTGTTTTTTCGTTTTTTTGTTGTCCTAATTCGTTTTATTCTTCTTCTTCTTCTTCTTCTTTTGGCTTCTGGTGATTTTGGCTTGCATGCTGCACTTACACACACACACATGCACAAGAACATATAATAATATGAATACGGGTTGCGCGGAAAATCTTGATGGACAATCCCGTATTCTCGGGAATCCCGTTCCCGGAGAAGTGTATGCGTATGTGTGTGTGTGTGTGTGTTTAATCATGTTTTTAATCTGATTTGAATTGTGGGCATGTTTGCATTACATCAACCGTTTTTTGTTGTTGTTGTTGTTGTCGTTATTCTTGTTTGTTTGTTATCCGGATTGTATAGCGGATAGTATTATTAGCATGTAATCTAATATAATCTAATAATGTTTCAAGGGAATATTCAATTAATTCTAAATTTGTGGTTGCTTGATTGTCGTCGTTTATTTTGATACTAATCTAGGCTGGCATCCGCGTAGCTCTTCTTCATCAACATCGTCTGTGGTCCAAACAGTTGTCCCGTCAATAATTCAACAAGAACAACAACAACAACAACAAGAACAAACGCCGCCACCACCACAACAGCAGCAAGAACCGGAAATTTTCGATGCCGATTCTAGGAAGCACCGCATCAACATCAACAACAATAACAATAATAATTACATGATGGATAATGATAGGGGTCAACAACTGCAGCAGAATAATAATCATCATCATCAAACATCAAGAATCCATCACATCAAACAGAATATTGGTAATAAAAAATTCATGCTGAAATGTGGGAACAACAATAACAACAAATCAGCGGCACATCACAACCACCAGAACCACCAGAATTACCTCAAAAATAGCGGGAAAAATATCAATAATCATATCAAAAATCAATTGAATGGTGATTGTGATTTGAATAGCAATCATCAAACTAATTGTGATGATCAACATAATAATAATAAATTCAATGATTCAACCATATTGGCACAAGAAGATTTAGAAAAGATTGAGGTAATCGATCTATGAACCGGAACCGGATGTAGTACCCCTTTAACCGGAAGATTGTCTAAATTTTTTTTAAATTTTTTTAAATATTTTCAAATTTAAAATTTAAAATTCGATTCACAGGATTGGCTGGACGAGCATCCAGAATTTACGCACAATTATGTGGTAAGGAAAGCGCCTAGAACATTGATCGATAAATGGCTATTGGCACATTCTTCATCAATGGCTCCCGTTGGTAAGTCTGAGCGTGTTTGTGTGTTTGTGTGTGTTTGTTTGTGCTAGTGTCAGTATGTCAATGGTGGAATGGTGAAAGATACGGAAGATTATCTTGAAGCTTGGCAGACATTCTCAATTGACATTGAATTGATAGGAATGAATAAATCAATATGTCTGGAAATTCGTAGCATAAATTAAATGAATAATGTTATCATTAAACCGAATTGCCCAAACAAAATGATAAAGGAAATGAAAGAATAATGTTTGGCATCAACATTAATCAACCGGCATCGTAATTGACGCCCATCCCATTCATCCTTATAACTGTTGTTCTGTTCTGTTCTGGTTGTGAGCTAGAGACGATGATGTCAAAGAGAGAGAGGGAGAGACAAAAGAATTGAGAAACTAGTGAAACTTATTGTTACACAGTATTAGTGGTAGTTTAGGAAAACTTCGCTCAGACCAGACCAGATCTGTGGAACATTATGTAACAACAATAATAATGATGATAAATTCTATAATTTTGTTTTGGGTATATTATTTTCGGATGAACATATAAACAGTTATTATTAGCGAAAACCAAAAAAAAAATAGTGTATGGGAAATATGATTTATTATCATCGCTGAAAGGAAAAATTATGTAACAAAACCGGGCGTCAATTCCCAGCTTTCTTTGGATGCTTTTGGGCGCCAATTGTCCTGGTTGTAATTATATATCCAACCCAAAAATAAGGAAGGGGAATACAGTTTTTGGAAACACAAACAGAAAATTCAAGCTGCACACACACAAGATTCTAAGAATCTTCAAGAGTAATTGATTTTCATCTTAAAATTTTCCCAAAATAAAAAACACTCTAAGACTTTTTGGGGAAAGCAACTGAAATGTGATACTGATCCTGGTTCCTTTTCTCTGGAATCCCTTGGAAAAAAAACCCATGTATCCTGGATCCCACTTGAAATAGGTGCACATTTCACCAATCAAAATTTGACAAGCCAAGAAAATTCAGGCGCCAACACTCCGGTTAGGAAAATATCCGCACATGAATTTGAAGCCAGCGGTGGTGGTTTTCTACGACCAATGGTATCCACCACATTGGATGGTACTTTAACATTTTTGCCCATTCAAGATTCATCGCCTGGCAAAAAATCCGACCATCCAAATGAGAATTGTTTGGTGACGAAGAGTCCGACCACAATGGCCATCAAAGAATCTCCATGGTCGCCGGAGATGATGGACGATCATGATCCAAACGGAAGCCTATCACCATTGTTCAAATCTCGTGCATCGATCATATCGATCCGTTCCAGAGAAGAATTAGAATCAATCAAAGATGAGAAGGAGCTTATTTTCGAGCTTGTCAAGGATATTTGCAATGATTTAGATGTTAAATCATTGTGTTATAAAATTTTGAAAAATGTCAGCCGTTTGACCAACGCCGATCGATGTTCGCTGTTTTTGGTTCGAGGCGAAAAGGGCGACGAGAAAAGCAGGTAAGCCCACTTTTTTTTATCTGGTTGGTATTCTTGACGTGTGTATGGGTGGTGCGTGTGCAAGAGTGCGCGCGTTCAAATTCAATTTTGGCGGGCGCGCTTCGGCGAAAAAAAAACGTAATCTCATTTGAGCTGTAAATTCTGTGAAAGTTTTTCATAAATATTTCTTGCCGCTTCTTGCTTCGATTCGGTTGGGAGTTCATGAAATATTAAATTTTGATTCAATTTGAGGATTCAATCATCAATTCTTTCATTGTTCAAATCATGTTGCAATAGCTTTTTTTCACATGAATTTTGAATTGTTTGGTGCATTCGTTCTTATTTCTTCTCTGTATGATTCTCTCGTCTTCTTTCTTAGATATTTGGTTAGTCAATTATTTGATGTTTGTGGACAATCCACGATTGAACAAGTTTCTCAAAACGAAGAGATTATTATTCCTTGGGGAACAGGCATTGTTGGACATGTTGCCTGTTCGGGTATGGCCGTCAATATACCAGACTGTTACCAGGTAATGTATTATTTATGTAACATAGGCAAGGCAAGAAGGATTATTAAAAAAAAAAGCCAAACACCGAGATGGATCTAGGGACACACTTTAATACTTAAAGTATTGGGAAAGTAGTTTTGATCAAATTCTTTCATTTTTCATTCTTCATCTCTTGCATCTCTTCATCTTTCATTTTTTGTGCGTTCGGAAATCGTGGAAAATTCTTAGGATTCCCGGTTCACCAACATAATAGACATAAAGACTGGCTATAAAACGAAAAACATGCTATGCAATCCAATTTTTGATTTTAATGGGGAAGTGATGGGTGTTGCACAAGTGATCAATAAGAAGAATAGCAATAGTTTTGATAATAATGATGAAAATGTTTTTGAAAAATATCTACAATTCTGTGGAATAGGCCTACGCAATGCACAGCTTTATGAGCGCTCACAATTGGAGAATAAACGCAATCAAGTATTGTTAGATTTGGCCCGGATGGTGTTCGAGAAACAGTCCAATATTGAGAACATAATCTATAGAATATTGCTGCATGTTTTATCATTGCTTCAATGTGAACGATGTCAAATAATGTTGCTAACCGACGATTCCGATGATTGGAGTTATTTCGGGCAATTTTTTCAAGATCAAAATCCTAACAATCATCATCAATATTACATTAATAATGATTCTAACAATATTGAATCACAGCTTCGTATTAATGCCCCTTTCAATGCGGATGTTAGTGCATCATCCGAATGCACCAGCAGCAATGCATCAATCACCTCCGAATCATCTTCATATTATGATCTGGCCAATAATAAATCGTTGTATACGCAAAAAATCCGAAGCTTTTATCGTGTTTTCGACCTACAATCGTCCGATCTTCAACAACCAGATTTTGAGAAAACCAAACAATCACCGTTCGAGGGACGGTTTCCCATCAACATCGGCATTACTGGTTATGTGGCCGCAACCGGTGAAACGCTCAACATACCGGATGCTTATAGTGATAGCCGTTTCGATCCAAATGTGGATCATGATGGTAGCTTTCGACATAAAAGTATTCTTTGTATGCCGATCAAAAATGCGACCAGAAAGATAATTGGTGTGGCACAGCTAGTCAACAAATTAAATGGTAGGCCATTTAATAAAAATGATGAAAATTTGTTCGAAGCATTCGCCATTTTCTCCGGAATGGGTATCGAGAACACACAAATGTTCGAGAATGCCGTTAAAGCAATGGCCAAACAGAAGGTCACTCTGGAATTGCTTAGCTATCATGCATCGGCTAATGATCAAGAAGCTACCAAATTCGCTGTAAGTATTGCTCTCTCGCTCGCTCCTCTTTCTGGCCAAAAGTTTTGGCCCACCATACATTATTATATGTTGGCCATAATAACAATAATTTTTTATGGGCTAACTTTTCGCCCGCGAAAATTCATGCCATCATTAAATTCTATTTCATTTTTTTTTCGGTTCCGTTTGCTGCCAAATTTAGCGAATGTTGATCCCATCCACCAGCAGTCTTTCATTGTCTAGTCTACGTTTTAATGATTTTAGTTTGAATGAAGATCAAATGATCAAAGCTTGTATCAGGATGTTCATCGATCTTGACCTAATCGAACGATTCCATATTGACTACAAGGTTCTTTGTAAATGGATTTTGAGTGTTAGAAAAAATTATCGTTCAGTTTTATACCACAATTGGAGACATGCATTCAATGTAACCCAAATGATGTTCGCCATATTCGTGGTAAGTCGTTATTGTTTGTTGCAAATTATAATGCTTTTTTACGTGATAATCGTCTTAGAATACGAACATGTGCTATGTGCTGGGGGAACTGGAAACACTAGCGTTGGTCGTTGCTTGCCTGTGCCATGATTTGGATCATCGTGGAACGAATAATTCGTTTCAAATCAAAACTAGCTCTGCACTGGCACAGCTCTATTCCACCAGCACATTGGAACATCATCATTTTGATCAATCATTAATGATAATTAACAGCAAGGTAGGTTTTCAAAGGTGCAGGATCTCTTTTGGAATCATTTGATTTTGAAATTTCGAATACACCCCAAAAGGGAAATCAGATTTTGAAAAACCTCTCACCGGAAGAATATCGCCGGGTAGTGCATGTGATGGAAGAGGCAATATTGGCCACTGATTTAGCAATTTATTTTAAAAAACGGGATCAATTTTTCGAATTAGTCGACAATAAAACCTATGATTGGACTAAAGAGAATCACCGATCTTTGCTTCGATCAATGTTGATGACATGTTGTGACATTGCAGCAATCACCAAACCATGGCAAGTATCAAATAATAATCTACTATCATACAGGTGTTCTACAACATACAAATCTGGGATGTTTTCACACAGGGACATTCAAAAAGTGGTCGCTGAATTAGTGGCCAGCGAGTTCTATCATCAAGGTGATATTGAAAAAGAACAACTCAATATTGAACCAATTGTAAGTAATTGTATTTGAAACAATCAAGAATCAATTTGAATATTTTGAACTGATTTGGATGATTCTGAAGGATATGATGAATCGAGAGAAAAAAGAGGACTTACCAAAAATGCAAATGTCTTTCATAGACACGATCTGTATGCCAATCTATGATAAATTCGCCAAACTTTATCCAGAAAAATTGAAAATTCTGCTGAACGGTGTGCTGGAGAATCGTGAAGCGTGGACTATTTTATCGCAACAACCATATCAGCTTAACATCAGACAACCGGGCGAAGAAATTCTTCAATCAGACAAGCAATACAACAATCAAGAAGATGATGATGAACAAGATGAAACAGAAGAGAAACAAGAACAACAAGAACAACCACCACAACAACCATCATAATAATAATAATGATGAAAACGTTCGAAATGGAATCTATCTATCTATCTCAAACATTCGAAAAAGAATGTTAAAAAAGAATCGTGATGTACGAAACTATCGATATGCAGGATGTCGTAGAGGGAATCGTTCGATACCAAAACCAAGTTTTTTTCCTAAATCCACGGATTTAAATTTTTTTTGAATTTCATTAAACCTAGAAGAAGAAGAAGAAATCTTCGTATTTATTTTCCACAAAAAATAATGATAATTTGATTGATTGAATTTTTTTATACAAATTGTTTTTAAGATTTTTGCAAAAAAAGCGAAAAATTGTGATATATTAAACAAACAAACAAACACGAAAATAATTTGCCCCGTTTGTTAATAACAATTGTTGATCATTTCCGAAGAAAAATAATTAAATAATAAAATAAATTTCCAAAAACTATAAGCTTGAAAGAGGAGGAGCGTGAGACGGAGAAGAAGAAGGAGGAGGAGCTTCCGCGCAACAATCGTGCACCAATCACCGTGCACAGCCGGCCGTGAACAGACAGCTTGTGGCCTTGAAGCAAACAAACTAAACAAACTTTATAGAGCGAGACAAGACGAAGCGAGACAGAGCGACGAAGGCGAAGAAGAAATCAAAACCACGCCTTCTAAAGCACTGCGCCAATGAAGCGGTGCACTGCCAATGAGGCTTGCGGTCATCCGCGCTATCCTTCCTCGCGCGACTCATCAAAACTGGACCTATAATATGCAGTGTAGTATACAAGTATGTAGTATGGTACTACCCACACACGCTGTAGTACCGGAGGCCTGTAGCCAATCAAAATCAAGAGAGACAAAAGGCGAGAGAAAGAGAGTGAGCGAGCGAGCGCGAAAGAGGGAGGAGCAAAATAAATAAGGATTGTTTCTAAACGTAGCGTATGATAATGTTGCTGCTTCTTCTTCGGATGACGACGACGATGATGAATATTGTGATATGATGTGATGTGATGTGTATGTACGTCGTTCATACTAAATGTAGGTTGGTCTTCTCCTCAGCTTCTTCTTCACCAACATCGGACAGATCTTCAACATCGGTTACGGTCAATCGTGGTATACGATTATTGTTACTATCGTTGACCATGTAAAAATTGTTGGTGCTACTGTTGCCATTGTTGTTGCCGCTGTTGCCGCTGTTGTTGTAGTTGTTACTGAACGAATTGAACCGGGACAAATCATCGATTGGTTCACCATTTAATTTGTACAAAATCAATTCATTGATACTGCTTCGTGGACATAGTTCTCGAACATGAACATGGCAGTTTTTATGGCAATAAAATCCACAATCTAGAATTACACAAGTGAGAATAGAATAGAATAGAATCAATGATTTGATCAAGGTTTCAAGGTCTCGGGCCGAAAGGGTTAAGCCAGAATCAAAATCAAATCAAAACTTACCAACACACTGATAAGCCTGTTTGAACGGGCTGAATGGTAATTTTGAATGGCAAACTTGGCATAGATTAGCTGCTGGCTTATGGATCGCCATGAACAAGTGATTTTTGAACAAATGTAATTTTTTCCCCTTTAGTTTTGGTTTGATTTTCTTATACGATACTGCATCCGGTAGGACATAGTGCCGGCCCATACCCTTTTTATCATCATTACATCTTAAGATTAGTATCGAATCTTCAAAGTAATTAGTATCCGTGGATACTTGGCTCATGTTGGCCAGGCTCTCTCGTCCTGCGAAAAAACCAAAAACGAATAGAAATACAAGATGGATGGTCAAGAGGAAGGGTTAAATGCCAAGGTTATACTATGATAGTTGCCAAGCAGCGCTTACCGTTAGCTCTGAACGTTTCCCGGACAATGGATGGCTCTCTGGAACCCGGTACCGAACGTGCCCGGTCAAAATCATTCGGATTAGGAACGCTACGATTGCTCGCTTGTCTTTCCACCGATTTAGAGCGCCTTTTAAAGCTGAATCTTTTCTTTAAATTACGCAAGTTCCGAAATGGTTTAGATTCGTTGGAACGTGATCCAGTATCTAAAGGGGAGGGTGAAAATGATTAGGATTAGGATTAGGATGTTAAGAATCCAAAAAATTAATCCAAAACAAAATCGAATACCGGATAATTTTTGTTCCAAAGTTTTAAATTTTCTAAAATGTTTCGGTTCTTCCGTTTGTTTCAAATCTTGATTGGAAGCACTGGACAACTTGCTTTGTTTGTTGCTCGCTTCTTGTTCAACAACATTCGGCTGTTCCGGTTGTTGCTGCAGATATCCGCCTTCTTCTTGATTAGCTGCACGAGAGGGAGGGAGGGATATAGGGCGGGGAGAGAGAAGATTTTCAAGTTAGTTTATACGCTGAAAACGGAACGAACGGAACAACAATCATGTATAAACTAGTTATGTATAAATTATATTAGCACAATTTTTGTGTTTCGGAAACTTTCGGTTAGGGGGCGCTCATGATCCAAAAAAGTGAAAGCGAAAGCGAAAAGCAAGCAAGCAAGATTCCACACCAATACTTGGCATCCGTTTCGGATCGGGTAAAGTCTTGCACTTATCCAAATGATGATCTAACGGTTGTTGTTGTAACGGTTGTTTCCGTTGTTGTTGTTCCGCCAAATGTTGAGCAATCTTCCTGGGAACTTTGCTGCTATAACGGAATTTGAATCTTCTTTTTATCGAATCCGAATTGGGCGTACTTGTTGATGTTGATGTGGGTGTGGCTGATGATGATGATGATGGCAATATCGAATTGAAAACATCATTACGTTTTGAAATGAATTTCTCATAGAAACTAGCCCGTAACGTTGTGTGTTTGTTGAACAGTTTGCTGGATCTTTGCGATTCTCCTGCGAAATCCTTTGATTCCGGATTCTGATTTGATTTTGGATCACAAACATCCAGCGTATCCAAGATGGCTGAATGTCCACATTTGATACAAACATCATCCTGCCGCATCATCAGATCAGCATCCACATCATCTTCCAGGCAAAAGAATAGATGTGAATCAGATTTAGATTTAGCAATCGGATCACGGCAGTTCTGATTGTTGTTTCCAAAGACATTGTCCACCATACAAATCGATGGTGGATTATTGTGGTTGGTTGCCGGACGTTTAGGGTCAAATGTTGTTACATGATCATGATGATCATCATCATGAGCAAACGGACGAAATTCAATCGGACACACTTCTTCTTCGCCAAATGTACCATGATCGACCACTTCCAAATGGCTATCAACCGATTCGAATGATAGCTGCGAATAAAGCGATGCACGTTTATCGCGCCAATTTTTCATTGTTTGAAATTTTTGTAATTCTTTCTGTCCGGCGGTTGTTTCGGCCATAATTTTTTCGTGGCTTTCTTGATCCAGTTCAGAGCTTCTGGTCATTTTCGTACTGGTCATTTACAATTGGAAAATCCTGGATAACACTTTTTGGGACGGACACTTGGAAAATCCTGGACAACACTTTTGGGACGGACACACTTGGACACTAACAGACACAAACACACACACACAAACTGGCTGGGACATGGAAGAAAACAACAACACATTACATTTTATTATCGTCGGAACATCGGCATTGTTATTGTTGTTGATGTCCACGCCCATTAACTTTTCAATGTCTTCAATATCTTTTTCATAATGTTCGGAAAATGAAGAGTGACTTGTTGTCGATGATGATGATGAACGTTGACCATCATCATCTTCTTCCAAAGCGATTGGTGGTGAACGTATTTGTTGTTCCCGAGTAGTTGCTTCAAGATAATCATCCAAATTGAACACTGTCCATTGAGATTCAAGTGTGGATCGTCCTGTAGAAGAGTTATCGTTTTTGTAGTCGTGGTTGTGGTCGTCGTGGTGATCATCAATAACATCGATAACAATGAATCATTTTCATGAAGTTCATCGATCCAGGATCGATTTGTGGCATCCACAATCGTCCACAATCCACAATGCCATTAGTTTACGGACAACATTATCATCATTGATGGTGTGGTGGTGGACATCATCATCGATGGTGGTGAACAGGAAAATGAAGATTGTCGACGACCAGTGTATTGTGTTTGTGCGGTGCGGGTGACATATTTAAAACCAACACCAAACAACCAATTTACCATCGTCATCATCATCATCATGATTGGTCACCCGGCGGTTTTCAATGTGGGTTGATGGTGATGGTGGCAGAATCGGGCGTTTCCATCCATCATAAATCCATTCGTTGGATACAAGCATACACACACAGAGAGAGACAATCCGGGCGACATCGCACACACACACACACACACGCAGAGACAGTGAAATGTAATGAAATGTAAGCGCGACCAAACAACAAACAAATAATAATTTTGTGGTGTGGTGTTTTGTGTGATCATTTTAGATTTGTCATTTCATTACCAATTTGCCGTGTATTGTGGTTGATGTTGGTCGCGATGGATATCGTGGTGTCGTATCGTATCGTGTCGTGTCGTTGTGTGCCATGGTGGTGGTTATGTTATGTTATGTCGGGCAGCGATGATTTGATTTGATTTGATTTGTGTGTTGCGCCGTGATATGTGATATTTGATTTTTGGTGAATAATGGTGGCGCCCGATCACCATCGCCCAGTATTGGTTAATTTCATAAGAGAGGGGGGCAGGTGGGCGGGATTAGCGAAACAACGAGAGAAATCAAGCAAAGATACGCGTTTTTCGTGTTCGTATAACACGACGACGATGGTGTTACACAAGGCAGGCAGGTTAACATGGCAGCAAACATACAGACACACATGCAGAATGGTGGATGGGAATGTCAGGTATTTTAGTTCGGTTTTGGTGTTTGGTGTTTTGGTTTCGGTTTTCATTTCGGATTTGCCGTGTTTTGTTTTTTGGATGACATGCAAGAAAAAAAAATGAAACAAGAAGAAAATATTGAAAAAAAATAAAGCACCAAACATCAGTTTTGGTTGGGATTGGATTGGAATTGTGCAACAGGTATTAAGGCTAAAAATGCTAAGGCTAGTCTATGCTTGTGGGTGTGTGGGTGTGTCATCGCAAGGGTGTGTGAAGGGTTAATTTCGCGAAAAAAACATGTTGAGCCAAAAACGAAAACGAAGCTTTCAAAATGGAAATGGAAATACGTACGCGATATATATTCAAACGGATAAGTTTGCGGCTTCTGTTGCTGTTGCACTTGTTGCACCGGTTGCAATTGTGGTTGTGTTTTGTTGTTCACCAAATGTGGTGGCATCATGTTAACTTCATTACGATTATCCCCGATGTTCGATGGTTTCCCCTGGAAACCACCATCATCATTGATGTTGATGCTGCCCGGCGTTGATGGTGAAATGGATTTGGGATGTTCCATTAGAAGAAGCTACAACAAGCAGTAAAAGCAACAAGTATACAGATTGTGAGGGTTAAAGTAAAATTAACCCATTGTGTGCCGGTGGTGGTGGTTACGTTACCTCAACGACCAATTGACCAAGTTCTTGTTTGGTCGATTCTGTAATCAGCTGTAATGTTTTTTTTTGTAAAGGGTTGGATCGCAGATCGTCCAGATCCACAAAAGCATGGCCCAAAACAGTGTCTGGTGGAACAAAATTAAAAACAAAAAACAATTTAGATCCACCAACAAAAATGAATAAATCTTGGCGCCATTTACTTTGATGAGGAATATTCTGGACTTGGCCAGGATTCTTGTTGCTGTTCCGCTGAGCATCGGACAATTCAAAATATAATTTCTTGGATTGTTCGCTTAAATGTCTAAAATTTTTTTTTGGCGGGAAAAAAGAAAGAAGAAAGAGCAACTTGAATCGTATAAACTGGATTAAATCGGATTGGATTGTCTCTAGCTTACATCAGAAAATATTGATTCCAAACAGGTTGGCGAACATCATCACGAATGGTGGATGTGGTGAATGTTTTGATTGGTTCATCCACTTCCACCGTACATTGCAATTGATGGCCATCGGACGGATCCAGATCCAGTTCATCCGCTTTGATGATGGTCAGCAACAATTTTCGTTCAATTGTTGGCTGCTGTGATGAACTGCCGCTGCTGCTGTTGGTGCCTGATTTGATGGTGGTGGCGGCGGCGGCCGATTTTGGAAAATCCAAATATTTATCAAAACTAATCGAATATGTGGTCGCATAGAATATGTTCACAACAGCATTGATTATCACGTCTGGATTGAATTTGTTCTGTTTGAGGCGGAAGGAAATCAAAAACCAGGTTCCGTACTTTGTGAACAACATACTTTGGATCCAAGCAATGGTCCTTTGATGTCGGTTTTGTTTTCCGGCCGTTCAATCATCCGGACCAGATAGTATGACTCGTTGGGAATTCCAACCACTTTTAGCTGTGAAATGAAACGAAACCAAAATTCAAATCAATCATCAATTTCAAATCTGGACGCTTGACCATAGATGGCGGCACATTCAGTTCCAGGCAGGAAACAGAAGAGCTGGGCACCGGGGCGGGGGTGCCCTTCGTAGACAACGGTCGTAATTTTCAAAAGAAATTGTATCTAAAAGAGTGAGCCAGCACACTTACCAAAGCGGAAAAATTGTCCAATGTTACATTGTAGATTGCGAAACGATTTGGATCGCTATGGCGGTTGTCCGATGCAACACGAACTTGCATTATCAATTGATCACAAGTGAATTTCATGTACATTATCTATCAAAGAGAGGGGGATTCGATTACTTCCGGTTAGCGACAAACAAATTGAATACTTACAATGCTTTCATCAATCTGTTCGGATTCTTTTAATTGTTCAAATTTAGGATTCTTGGTTTCTTCCAACATTGAAAACACTACAAATAATCCATTCTGATTTGGTGGAACAAAAGAAATCCATCAATTAATCAAATTCAATGGGATTCTCCAATGGAAATGTCTGCGCATTACCTCTGCGACCATTTTTTCGCTTTTACCATTCAATTGTTTCAGCAGGCTGTCCAGAATTTCTTGCTCCAATGTTTTGTTGGATGCGGTCGATTCATGTAACCATTTCATTTGAGCATGAACCAGAGCATCTGGTTCGGCGTATTTCGGCTCGGCCGCCGCCGCCCCGGGATGCCATAGTTCGTTGGGCCGTTGTTGTTTCGGTTGTTGGGATGTTGGAACAACATCACCATCATGTTGATGCTGCTTATCCGCTTGAAGCTCTTGATTCTGATCAGTGGAAGTGGATATAGCTGTTTGGAGATCATCGTGGATCGGTGCCAATTGTCTTCGTATTTTCAAATAGATTTGTATGGCCGATATGAATATCAAAGCAACAATTAAACCTAGCACAAGAAGCATGGTGATTGGATCGATGTTCGATGTTTGGCTTGCTAGTTGTTCGAATAACTCGATCACAGCCTGTGATGCTTCGGCTGCAATGGCTTGAAGTGACATAATTTTGTGTGCTTGCTTGTTACTTATTCTTTACGACAGATTCTCTATATAATATACTTGTTCACGTTATTATTCACGTTGTTATTGTCACGTTCAAGGCGTGAGCAAGCCGAGAATCAGGGGGGAAAATTTGTGGAATATGCGACAACTGCAACTGCAACTGCAACTGCAATAGAGAGATAACGGTAAAACCGTTAGAAAAACCGTAAGAAAACCGTTAGAAAACAAAAAAGGGCAAAAACAAAACCAAGCAAGAATCGAGATTGATTTCTCTCTCACTCTTTCACTCTCTCTCTCGCTGGCTGGCTAAAGTGGATGATCACCAAGAAGAGTGAGTGGTGGTGGTGTGGTGTGTTGCAAACGACAACAAGATGGATGGATGGATTCTAAGATTCTACACACGGAATATCACAATGATCTGTTTTGATGGATGAAGTAGCGGCAAATCTGTGTTTCTCTAGGCAAACCCAAAACAAAATACGAAAACGAGATGATAATGTTGATGAGGAATACACACACACGCACATAAGAATCCACATCCACATTATTCAAAAAAAAGAAGGGCGCCAAACTCCATAAATCCGCGCGTTTGCCGAAAGCCCGGAATGTTTTTAAAATTAGCTCACTCAAATCGGGCGCCTATTCTTCTTCTTCTTCGTATTCTTATTATTATTCTTCTATTTTGGATTCACAATGGATTCACAATTGGGAAGCGGATTTATTTTTAACCTCGAGGTTCATGGATGATAACTGTGTGTGTGTGGATCCATGTGGATGTCGGCATCAACACACACATGCACACATAACATAGCAACAGGCCGAACATCTGCAAACATAGATCTGAAGCTTGTTCTCGTGGTCTCGAAGACTCTCTCGAAGTTGTAGAAGCTGAAGAAGAAGCTTGAGAAGTAGAGTGCATGTGTATGCCAAACATCAATCAAATCACCATTGAAAGAGCTCACTGTTGTATTCGATTTGGTTTCGGCGGATTCGATCGCCGAGTACGGGCATCGACGAGTGTGATGGTGGATACCACCAGTTGATATATATGTGTGTGCGCTGGTTATACCTTGCAAATTGTAATTGGGGTGTTATTGGTGGCATTGGTGCCATCATCATCATCATTATTTATCCTAATACACATTTTAGATCTGGATTTTGCTTTGGCGTTGCAGCTCCCTAACATCCCCTAACGATAATGATCATCCGGCAAGAATGATCCTCAGGAAGCAACCACAACCATACACACACATACACACTTGGGGATTGCCCGGATCCGGGCGACCGGAAGACAGTTGGACAAAACAATGAAAATGAATAAGATTCTTGGAAGCAACTGGTAGCACAAAAGGAGTTTCCCGAACACACCCAACGTCCAAGGTAGGTGTGCGGGCACGATTGATTTTTGGACTAGAAATTAAAGGTACAACTTCGTCGTCGTCGTCGTCGCCGTCGCCGCATCATCATCGTCTTCGTGGTTTTTTCGGCAAAGTCTTAAGTCTTAAGTGTCGTCCAATGTGATTGCCTCGACCAATTTACGTCAGTAGCTTGGACACGCACACACACGCACACTTACATGGCGAACAGTCGACCAACAAGGAAATTTGAGTTAATAACCAAATTTCAAAA
>JAOZJS010000915.1:0-17467 GCA_025882695.1 Amerodectes protonotaria
AAATTAGTTTACTAATCAATACGACAATTTTAGCCTTATATTATTTACGTTTAAACACCTGAGAACGTGTTCCATCCTAAAAAACATATCCTAAAAAAAATGATTTTTACCTACTAAACACGAACAAACTCAAGCGAGTTTGCCATCATCTAACTTCGTCAGACTGCTCTACACGAGTATATTCGCAAGGCTCATTTTATTGCGCAGTGAAAAGGTTAAGGTAATACAAAAGAGAAATTATGAAAATTGATGCAAATTTAGAATGCAATGCATCCAGAAGGTAAACTTTGTAGTCAGAGAATCTGATTCCAGAATAATTGTGTGGATGACAGAGATGATAAAACTTGGAAATTCATTGTTGTTGTTGCTGTTGTTGTGGCTGTGCACCTTCTTCTGCATGGCTTACCGGCGGTGAATTACGCAACTTGTAATAATTGATAGATGCTATCAGCAAAACAATTATTGATGCAGTTAGAAAAAGACATCCAACAACCATAAGAACTATGCCACAATTCCTGGCCATTTGCATCTTAGATTCATCGTGATCATCATTTTTCTTTTTTCCTTCAACATAGGTCCACATCATCACGCCACTTAAGGTAACCACCATTCCGAGAAATAATGTGGCAAAAACATAATTGCACAATGTAACCACATAACGATAACGCGAATCTTGTTGCAAAGCCAAAGGTGTGCCAAATATTGGTATGGGCATTTTTTAATTTGAATGCGTTTCCGAAAATTCTCAATCAGACAATCTAAAACAAACGATTTACAAAAATCGTAATTAAAAACCTTTAGGATAAATCAGTGATCAAACGATTCAAGCGATTGATGATTGCGACAAAAAAACAGCATAAAAATATACGGTAAATTCACGTATAGAGGTATAAAAAAATGCGAAACTCAAATCAATTTTGAATGAAGAGTGATGAGTTCTTGTTTCTAAATATATTCGCCTACCCGAAAAAAACAATACAGAGAGATGCGCGTCGACTCAATGCGAGATGATTTTGCTGATGATGACCATGTAGGAGGCATTCGGTTGCCATAACTATCCAATCATGAAAGCTTGAAGCAAACATGTCTCCATCTTAATGATCAAACTATAATTTATTTTGCTAAAATTGCACTCAATTAGGACACAATTGATTACAAGTGGTCACACCTCCAATTAAACTAGTGAATGCGCGCGCACGCACTTAATTTTCAAAAAATCATAGGCATGATGATGGTTTTGAACACAGGATTTCTTGAATTTCTTAAGGATTAAGGATTTTTTCTGTCATAGGTTGATGAGAATCGTTCTATGATCTGAATAGTAATGATGAAGGAATCCTCTTATGCGAGAAGTTGATATAAATTTAGAAACGTTGTCATGGGAAAGTGTAGAACTAACTACTTTTTCTTTAAATAATAAATTATAAGGAGAATATTCAGATTCTAGAAGTAGTAGGAAAAAACGAAAAGAAGAAGCATCCGAATCGGTAAAAGAAAACAATCTGCATCCAGATGGATCCGGCCGATTACCACATATGCTAGTTTATGAGTTGATGGGATAACTGAATATTGCAGAAAAACTAACAAATATGTTTGTTAAATTTCAATCCAAACTTTTCATTTTGTTTGATGCTCAGCAGTATTTCCTTCTTGTCTGGATGTCTAATTGCGACAGTTTGTGCGGGTGTTTCAATTCTGATTTCTAAATCAATCTAAATCTCTAAATTGAGAAGAATGGTCACCTTGGTCGATTCCACGAAGAATGTAACTATTCAAAAAACTAAAGATAAATTTCATCGGGAAAAATTATTATATAAATTGGCTTGCTTCATCTATCTGATATCGGTGATCATTTTGCTAACATTCTTGATAATCCGTGCATTTAAATTCAAATATCACAATGAGGAAAAATGCATTCATTCTAATTGGATCGAATCGGCAATATCATTACTAACGCTGATCATTATTGTAATCGCATCCTCAATATTGATTGCTTCATTTAAGTATGTACTGGCCAAACCCGAACCGGTCGATGTTACCACTTTGGTCACTAATCCAGTTGAAGATTTTATCCGTCGAAATAGTGAATTGCCTCCGAACTTTTCATCGTATCATAAAAATGAATCCATCAAAAGTTCACCATGGCTAACTTCGGTCCGTAATGAAGCTTACGAAACACATAGACGTTTATCTACGGCTGCTGCCACGGCTAACAATCAAAAGCCCGGCAACTATCAATCACCAACGATGGATACGAAAGCATCCAATCTTAACAATTCCCTGAATCCTTGATAGATTTGTTTCCAATGTAAACATCCAGAACAGATTGTCCACCGAGATATATCGTTGCTGGGAACGACATTGATTTGACAATTTTAGGATTTTTTTTCAGTTTGTCACATTTTTGTTCTTGTTAGTGTAGTTGTTTTGGATATGTATCTTTGCCTATAGTTTTTTTTGATTTGGCACCAAATCAACTTTGGATTTCATATTTGTTCATTCTCATGAAATGTACTGATCATCATTTCTTATACTTTGTTCTTTGGGTCTTTTATAACAAACATCAATGAAAGTGCTTCGACTTGGATTGTTTATTACATTACATTTTGACATTAATTAAATCCATCAAGACAATGGAATTAATGGAAATGGATCATGAACATCAGCAATCCAAACAAAAGGTTTCAAATGAAACAGGAAACGATCGTAACATTTTTATAATGTACATTACATTTGGTAAAGAACAATCACAATGATAATTAACAAATACGGAACATCTCAATAATAAATTTGTTCTATTTTTTTCAAATTTGTTCGTCAAATTTTAAATCAGTTACAATATTTATCGTATTGCTATGTTTCATCATTGGAGCTGTGTTTTTACAATTCAGCCATCTAATCAAAGATTCCGATCAATCATTCACAGAATATTTACGACATTATTCAAAATATTGGCCGACATCAACCATACACTTTCTCACCTTGTTGGCAATTACCAGTTCATTTTTGGTAGTAATATTTTCCATTTATTTGCTGAAAGACCGTTTCAAATGTAAGAATCCAATCAAATTGGATAAATATTACGATGAACAAACTACAACGACCATAATCGATCTACCTGTTGTGACCAATACTTCTAATAATCAGAATAATAATGAAGAAGTAGTCCAACCGGACGACATCAAGATCAATATTGACAAACGAATCATCTTTGATTGAATCGAATCTTCGCGCCAGTAGTATCTCATTCCTATTCCTCTCTATTGTTTATACTTTTATCCCCTATCTTTATATCCTTCTCTGGCGAATAAATCAACTAAAATTCCTAGCAGAAACCATCTTTATTTTTTTTAGCCGTTTTCATTATACTGTTCAATTTCCATCGGTGCAATAATGATCGACGGAAAACTAGCCTGTGGTGATGGATCTGGAGAATCGTTAGATATTTGTGGCTGAGTTTGCAGCATTGATTGTTGATTTGTTGATGTTGAGGATGGTTGATGGAGACCGCGACCGCGTATCTTACATATTAATACCGAAATGATCATTGTCATGCCAAAAGTTATTATCATCACTCTAATGGTGGATATTGTCGGTTTACCGGTGGTATTGTTGGTGTACACAAATAAATACAACAATAATGAACTGCCAACACCAACAACAATAGTGGTCAATAATATGAATATCCATACAGCTATCAAAGATAAAATGATTTTTAAAGAAAAATATGAATGAATATGGTTTACTTCAATTAAGAATTATATTATAATCTCAGTCTATCCGCAACTATAAGTAGCATGCACACGATTTCCGAACTGTATCATAATGATCATTACGTTCAAGGCGATTTTGATTCAGAATTAGCATTATGATTGATGGATAATAATTTCAAGTATCAGGAGTTCATTGAACAAAGGAAATCATTGTCCAATCACCATCCGACGTGATACATAGAACCCAGTCAGATTCTTATCTTCAAAATACTTTCAATTTAATCTGTTGGATTGTTTTGCAATCATTTCGAGCCATTCGCCGAGATCCGAGCATGTGCTCTGGATTCCGTAGATTCATGTTTTGTTATGTTATTATATAGAAAGCCTTGAGTTCCAAAAAGTTCCTAGTTCGAACAGAATGCATGAATGTAATGAAAAATGATGCACAAAAGCAAATCGACATGCCTAGCAGACAGGAATGTGTTTTCATATCATCATTATTATTATTATCATTATTTTAATTAAGGTTGCATGACACGGTTTTTAAGCTCAAATGATCCAGGTCTATTTGAAATAAAGTGTAGGTGAACATCATGCTGGAAGGGCCTAGTTCCGAGTTATCAGCACAGCGTGACCAGAAGACATGAACCACTAATTATTGGATTTAAAATGGCACCACCAAAAAAAGTAATGGCTCGTAGTAGGACGTAGAAAGAAAGAAAGAAAGCGATTGGAGGCTTGCTCTGGTGTATCATGGTAACCCGAAACCGTTAGAACGGTATGCAACAGAATTTTTCTCGGGTTCCGTAAACATTGTGGTCCGTCGACAGAATAACTTCACACACACACACACACACACACACTCACATAGACATATATACCTTTTCCGAGAATTGGACTATTCATTATGTCTGGTGGTTGGACTGGGCAACCACAAAATTTCAGTTTCGCTTATCTTTTAGGATTCCAAACAATAATTATTACCACGATAGGAATTGTTCTCCTATGACATTTTCGAATTGACAACCATCATCAAACCACACCACTGGATTCTATGGAACCTTTTGGGACTAAATTGTTATTATCATCTTTATATTTGAAACAGAAGAGTTGCAATCAATTAATAGTTGCAATTTTTTCTGGCTATGGATAATTAAAACAATTTAAAAACTGGTTTTGTCCTGAAAAACGTGATCACTAAATTAAATCGTTCAATTTTCTCTTGTACACCCTTGTTCCTGTGCTTATTTATTGGAAAATCCAGTGGCTGTGTTTGATTTTTGAAGCAATGTTCCATATTGATTTGTGATCCAATCCCGATCCAAACTGATCGGAAAACTCTTTCGCAAATGTTCAAGATCCCAAAGATAATTGTAACAGATTGTGATGTAATGGATGTAGATCCGTCCATCAGAAGAGAATCAAGAAGAAAAAAATTGACCGAGCTTTGTGGTAAGCGCATTTAATCCTGTTAATCTTTCTCCGACCTTGATGTCTCCATGTAATATGCTATCAGATTTATAAATAAAAATTGCAAGAATTTTTAGATTAGAATTAGAATCAGAATTGTGAGCCTCAAAAGCAATTTTTGGCCGGAAATGCGATTTAAATCTACAGTGGGGTCTCGCTTTATGGGGTGGATACGTTCTACAGAAAAGTGCATATGAAAAAATTTGGTTTTTATAGGCATCAAACATGCACAGATAGGTACTGGTTAAAGTTGGCCGCTTTTCATTGGTTTATAGTGCGTCTCTTCGTCGAGTCAAATCACAATGAGCCAATCAGAGAGAGGAATACAGCTTCGTCTCCTATTTCTAGTGTGTCTCGTCATCAGCTCGAATCATCAATGAACCAATCAGAGGGGAAAACGGTTCAAATAGGCGTCAAACATACATAGACATGCACTGGTTAAAGCTAATCGCTTTTCATAATGTTATAATGTGTCTCATCATAAGGCCGAATCATCTTTAGACCAATCAGAGAGAGGAGTGCAGCTTCGTCTCCTATTTCTGGTGTGGTCTCTCATCAGCTCGAATCATCAATGAACCAATCAGAGGGGAAAACGGTTCTAATAGGCGTCAAACATACACAGACATGCACTGGTTAAAGCTAATCGCTTTTCATAGTGTTATAATGTGTCTCATCATAAGGCCGAATCATCTTTAGACCAATCAGAGAGAGGAGTGCAGCTTCGTCTCCTGTTTCTAGTATGTCTCGTCATCAGGTCGAATCATCATTGAACCAATCAGAGGGGAAAACGTTTCTTGTAGGCGTCAAACATGGACAGACAAGTACTTGTTAAAGCTGATCGCTTTTCATCGGTAGTTTATAGTGTGTCTCTGGTCATCTCTCTTAACAAACCAGTATGAAATTTTGGGATGAAATTCAACTTTAAAATCACATAAAACAAGACTTAATTATATTTGTAAATTATCTGCGCATGAAAAATTCGCAGTTTCCGGTGATATAATAATTGGATACAGGTAGATAACATTTGAACAGAATTTTCGCCAAATAAAATACGTTAGATTGAGCAGATTTGGAAACAGGACGATCAAATTCTAATCTGTAAAAATTCCAATCTAGTTCGATTGCTGAAATAGTTTTTAAAAAATGTAGTCACAAATTCTTAGCAAAAAAATTGCCATCAGTATTCTCAGTCTTGGAGACTCGCCTTGGTCGGAGAAAGGTTAAGGGATTTGTAGTTGACCGAATTTCATGATTTTTTTTCTATTTTGGATCATTATATTAATCGTATGCATGAATGAAATCTACCCATTCGACGACCCATAACAAACAATATTGTTAGCTGTTGGTGGTATTGTGGCTATAAACTGGATTATGGTAATAAGCAAATCGTGTTTCGTATTTGGAATGTTGTCCGGCATAATAACAACTTTAATTACAATTATCCAGTATGTGTTTTTCATTAAAACACATTGTTCAGCTCTATTCGATGGTGCCAAAAGAAGAAACCATGATATTGGTAGCAAAAGCAATTCAAACGATCATAGTAACAAAACTGCCACAGCAGCATGTCAAGAGTCCATATCCACATTTAGATGGACATTGGCCACATTTGAACAATATAGAACATATTGTTGGGCTTGTTGTGTCCACCATCCAGCCACCACAAGAACAAATTCACCATCGGACGGTTGATAATGGCACTCTGGTCATTCTGCACATAAATTATTCAGGTTATAACCTAAATCTGGAAAGATCCTTTTGTATTCTTATGGTTTGTATAGGCGTGTGTGTGTGTGTTTGTGTGTTCAATGCGCGTTTCAAAAATATTTCATTTTTTTCAAAGATATTTATTATTTATATTATTAATATTTGACATTTTGTGGTATAATAAATAAAATTTGTAATATAAATTATGAATAACAAATTATTTTCATTCCAACAATGATTCCGACCAAAGAGATTCTTGTTTTGTGCAAACTTTGATTCTCGTTGTTCAAGTGGTATGTTGAACAGAATCAAATTGTTTGTACAATCATTATCATGATCGGTGTGTTTAGCCATATTTCTTGCCGCCTTTCTTTTTAGATCCTTTCTTTTCAGCTTTCTTCTCTTTGAATTTTTTATCCTCGTAACCACCATATTTATCACCTTTTTTGGCCTTTTTACCATATTTACCACCTTTGAACTTTTTACCTTTGGCATTCTTAGCATCGATGAATTTTTTGTGCGAACCTACCAAGAGAGAGATGGTTGGAATTGATCATGTACTTGTGGTAATCGACCAAGTTTTCACAATTATGGATTCATACCTTTTCCCCATTTATCGTATTTTTTGCCTTTCTTCTTTTTCTCGAACCACTATTGTTGCAGATGGAACAATAGTTTTGTTAGCCAAACAGAATGGATCATTCAAAATCTTTTTAAAAAATCATTGAACACATTTACCTTTTTATCATTGCCCTTCTTGTATTTTTTGCCCTTTTTGAAATCATAATGTTTTTTCCATTTTTTGAACTTCTTTTTCCAACCTTTGTCACTGTACAAAACATTAAAAAAATGCCACAATTCAAATAGCAATGTTTTTTTTTATATATTAGGCAGAAAAATTCAAAAAATCCGCCAAATTTAATCGATACTTACCGCCAATTATCATGATATTTTTTCTTATTACCCCATTCAACCTTGTGATAGCTCTTTTTGAATCCCTTCTTTTTGGCACCTTTATCTTTATATTTTTTCATACCTTTCTTGCCACCAGATTTACCTTTGCCACCTTTTTCTTCTTTTCCATATTTTTTATTCTTCTTATAACCATCACCTTTTTTGCCTTTTTTCTCTTTTCCTGAAAAAAATTACGATGAATAGTTTTAAAAAATGCGAAAAAAATTGCCGCGAAAAACCAATGTGGATTGATGGTGCAAAAGGAATCTTACCATATTTTTTAAAATCATGTCCACCTTTCTTCAATTTCTTTTTGCCACTTTTCTTCTTCTTTTTCTTAAACTCTTCGCCTTTGAAGCTCTTGCCTTTTTTCCATTTTTCCTTTTCTTTTTTGCCTTTCTTTTTTTTCTTCTTTTCACCAACTGCTTTCTTGTACTTTTCGGATTTTTTTCCACCGCCACCCCCGTATCCGGATCCGGCGGCGATCAAATCTTTAGCATTGTTGATAACAAATTTACTTTGATCATCCAAAACGGCTGCTGCAGAAGCTTTTGCAGTGGACTTCACCTCTAGTTCTGGATGATTGTTGATTATGTTGGTCGGATCACTTTCGATTCTGAACGAATCTGTCAGTAGTATCAGGTTTATCAAACCTACAAACAGTATCTTTTTGGGAAGATTAACAAATCCATTCATCTATTGATTATTATGGAATAATTAGGCCCAAAAACTTACATAAAGCCTCATTTTCATGGAGAACAGATTTGTCTAAATTTTTGAATTCAATGTTGAAACAGCATCATCATCAACATGATCTCGGTGCTGGTTAGACAAATCACAAGCACATATTCACGAATTGAGGCACAAACAGTTACATCAAGTTGTGAGATTCGAATCGTTCTGTATTGATCATCATTTTGTGGATCAAACTCTTTATATACTCTGATTTTCGGGATTTTTCTTTTATGATTTTCCACCGTCAAATTATCGTCTTTGGATTCATGATACGGCTCAACACGACCGAAAAAATATTATCTTAAATAAAACGAGACACAGAAACACGCGCTTGTTCTCATTCTTAGCTTTAGTTTTCGCTTCATTTCACGAGATTTATTTCTACTATATCGAACTTCGGGTGACATTTGTGATGTTTCGGAATCAATCAATCGTGTAAATTGAATTTTTATTGTTCCAATGAGATGTGTGATACCTGAAAATCACTTGGCTCTACTACTCGATTAATATTATTGATCTCGTATTTGAAAAATGCCAAAAAATGCCAATAGAAACCAATCGCTGAACTTCCAGCAATATGTTTCAAATCTTGTTCCAATGCAAAAGACAAGCAACAGTACAAGTTCACTATGAACTTAATAATTGGAACGTTTGAGTTTTTGTGTGGTACACCGTGTTCATCGTCGTCGTCACTCTTTGTCGACCACAATGGTTCACTTCTTTGATTGTGGCGCAATTTTTTTCAAAATAAATTCAGTTCTTGCGCAAGGCGCATTGTCGTACATAAATTTGGACACGTAAAATAATACAGAAACAATGCTAGGGGTTGGTTGAAGAATTTAAAATCTCTGAATGATTTATTGAAATTATTGCTGGATGGATTAAGTGATTATATTAAAAAATGATATTTTGAATTTTAATTTGAAGTTTTCCTCTCGACACTTGTTTTGCTCTAACATTTGTTTTCCTCTCTCTCTCTCTCTCTCTTTCTTGGGTTTATCTTTTGAGATGATCAGAAATTCTATTGAAACTCCATGGTTTTGAATTTTCAATCATCATCGTCGTCTTCAGAAGAAAGATTATCGTCGATGTCATCCAAATTCTCCAGATCTTCTGCCTCCTCTTCAGCAGTCTTATCGGTACTTACGCCCAAAGCACGCAACGCAGCATAAGACTTGATGTGGACAATGTTTTCCGAAACATATTTCGAGTAATTCTTTATCACTTTCTCCAAAATATCTTTGGCTTCTTCTTTGTGGCCTTCCAACATTTTGATCAATCCAATTTCCATGTGTGCCTGTGGTACAATGGATTTCTCTTTGACAAATACCTTTTCTCTGTTTTTTAAAAAATTTGAAACAAAAATACAATTTATCAGATGATGAGGTTCATGCAAATCCAAAATGATGAAAAAAGATCTTACTCGTCAAGGATTAGGTTGAAACATTCAATGGCTTCTTTGTACTTTTTCATATGTTTCAAGACTGCACCTTTGTAGAACAAAACAATCAAGTATTTTTCCCGATCAGCCGAATTCTTCGACCATTCTTGTAGATCTTTTTCAATGATGTCGAACCACTTTTGAGCGACTTCATCATTTCCATTGAGCAAATAAATGTAATTGATGTTATATAACGATTCCTAGTTATTGTTTAAAGTCAAAAACACCATTAGGATGGATTTAAATCAATTGACACTCCAATCGATCCAATGGATTACCATAACTGGGGCAATCAGAAGTTTACCGTTCTTGAAGAATCGTTGCGATTGAACGATAACGGCTTTCTCCAATGTCATTGTTTTGCCAAGATAACGGATTCTCAATGTTGGTACTATTTCAAATAAAGCCGATGCTTCATCGATCTGTTGTGGATCATTGTCTATTTTGCCTTTGGTATAACGGAACACTGCCTCCAAATAGGTAACGATGGCCGGCGAATGTAATGTCTTCTCGCGTAACAATTGAGCATATTTGATGCATTCATCCCATTCACACAGAACTGCCTTAGTCCACATCAATTCCCAATGAGATATCTTGTGGAATAGTTCATATTCCTTCTCAATGATTGACAAGAAACCCTGTGTTGCAGCATCAATATTGCCGGTGATTTGCAAAAGCTTATTCTTAGCCACTTTGTAAAGAACACTCTATATAATTAGCAAAATAATTTGGTCAATTCGAATTCCGATTCATCGATCTGTGATCTTTTATAAAAAAAAAACTTACGTTAGGATATTGAGCCGTTTTTTGATCAATCAACTTTTGCATGGCAGGCACATTGGTCGGTCCTAGACATCCATGCATCTCAATGTAAAGCCAATAGAAGATTAGGACTAATTCGCCGATCAAACTATAAATGCCTGGCAGTTCAAAAGCAACTTTTTCCAATTCGCTAAAAGCTACATCACGGACTCCTTTGAATCCCAAAAAGTTGACAATCTTCAAAAGTTTTGGAGGTAAAAAGCTAACAATTAAATTACGAATTCCTCTTTCCAACCGGATGGCTGCTTCAAAGTTAGCTTTAGATATTGGACTTTCCCAAGCGGTTCTTTTCTCAAAAATGTCACGACATTTGCTTTTTGAAAAATAATAATAATCATCATAATCATTAGAATCGAAATCGATTTCGTTAATAATAATTTGTTGCAACGGTTACGGCTTATTAAATCAATTAACAGCGTTTTTCAACTGAAAACTTACGCAATAATATTGACGCAGATTCCAATATGATAGGCGATCTTAGCCAAACGCTTCATGTTGGTGCATTTCATTAAAGCCAATACAGATTTGCAACCAGTTACCATAGCGTAGGTTAATTCGGCGTGCAATTCCAAATCAGAATACAGATCGCCGTAGTTTTTCTTGGTCAACATGTTGGTGATTTTTTTGAATTTCTTCTTGCGAAGCTTGTTGCACAACTTCAAACATTTTTGCGTGCATTTTTTTGCCAGTTTCATGTCATTCTAAAGCAAAAGGTGATCGAGAGAGAATATAAAATAGATTTTCAAAAAATTTTTTGAATATTACCGGATCCAGAGTTAGAGCCGCCTTGAGCATGCTCATCTTGGCTCGCATAGCACTATGGTAAAGACTTTTTTCACTTTTTGGCTCCGCCAGCGCGATAACTTTGTCGATATCATTCGATTCAAAAATGGTAGCTAAATCAGCCATCGAAGAATTGATGGATTCTTCGATTGGCATCATATCGCTGACGCGGAAAGGGAAGAAAAAATTTTTTAATTTCAGCATAATCAGTCTCTAGAAAAACAGTTAAAGTTTCCCTTTGGAAAATTTCATCAAGCTTCATGGTTTCATATTCAATAGCCATTCAATACTTGATCGCCTAGAATCGTAATTGAATTCGCTAACCTAATTATCGCCATATGTTCCTCTTATGGCTTAAGTTGAAGCTTAGTTCAAAGGAAATGTGATCTCAGAGGAAAAGCTTGGAAGCGAATAACAAAACGTACCTAAAATTTTCCGAATCCATGGTGATACTGCTTGGTTATCGCTGGTGATGGTAAGATTTATGCAACAGGTTTGAGGGATAAGTTATTCGGGAAAATTCACACTGAATGCAGATGCTGATCACACCTTTCAAACTTAAAAACACGCACGGATTTAAGGGGTGATGGGTTTTTTCAAAAATATCAAACAAAGATTATCCAGTGCAACAGGTAGCAATATTTTACTTTTTTTTTTCGGTCACAAGTCGAGAGACTGGTTTGAAGATTTTTAGGCTTTCTCGAAATATACTTGGTGCTTATATACCTCTTGGTGGCCAGATTGCTGATGATTTTTTCGCTGCCTCTTCCCAACACAATCTTACCTGTTTCTCAAAATCTCTTTCAGTGTGTTCGTGTTTTCCGTCTCTTTTATTATTATCGCCTAGAAAAGCCATAGCTACATAACCATCTAGTTGATCATCATCATCATCATCTTCTTTCTTATTTCTCTCATCCAAAAATCTTTTGTGTGGTTCTGATGTTAATGATGGAATTTCTGGGAGAGAGAAAAAAAAATATTGGTTCTACTTGGTCGCAGTATTGTTTTTTTTATATGGATATATCTTCAACATCATCACTATCATTAGACCATTTTAGTTTTTTTAAAGTATATTTGTCCATTTGTTTGTTATCGATTGTCCATGGGATCTCTTTCTTTTATTTCATTTATTTCATTCTTCTCTTTCCTTTATTCAAAATCGTCTCTTCCCAACTGCCGTGGCCACCAGTCTTTGGGATTTATTTATTTTTTTTAATGCTCTGGTTCATTAAACGTTTTGTAGCTGCTGCTGTTTCTCATCTAAAGGCTTTTAGACTTTCTCCTTCGGATCTTTCTTCAACATCATCTTCAATAGACATTGTTGGCCTATTCCAATGATCATCTATACGCTCAAAGCTTTGGATGTTTGTTTGGATATTGAAGAACCATGTAATTATCTTCTCACATATCAAACTGATCGATTACAGACCTCTATTTTTGGAATAAATTTATGTGCCCCATTATTAAACTTTTTTAACACTACGGTGTTCCCATTGCAAATGCTAATGAATTCGGATAGAGCTGTTAGAGCACTGATCTAGTTTATTGCTGGTTGAGTCTCGAAATCAGACAGAATCATTTCCAATAACAATTGTTAAGCTCTAGGTGTTTTAGGTCATTCTTAGAATTGAAAACTTTGAGTGCAATGATTTTTCTGGTCAGAGAAACAATGTCAACTGCCGAAAATTACCATCAACATCGTTTGAAACATGTTTTAGCAATGAAACGATGAACAGAAATAGATGTCTACTGAGACATGTGCCATTCGGATGGACAATGGACACACACACAAACGCTCACACATCATGGAGAAAATTGTAATCATCAGGTTTGCGTGTGAACAATTTCCGCTTAAGCATTATTCTGGATTTTTTTTTTGTTGCAAATTGCACCTTTGACCTTAATCAGTTTTATTTTTAGGCGCTGGAAACAAATTTTCCTTCTGCAACATCTAATTTCGCCAAGATTTCATTTTTGATTTTGAACGATTCTTAGCTAACAATTCCTAAAATCCTGTTTGCAATATGCTGTCGTTAAGGATCTCAATCGATGATGCAATACAATATGACCGTTTCAATTAATTGACTAGGTTGATGATCATCATCAAATATGGATGTTAAGACTTAAAAACCTTGAGCTATGTACAACACTTGCGTAGATAGAATAAGTAGATATTTAATAGAAATAAAAGGTAAAAGACGATCATAATGATCGTACTAAAAGAGTGAAAGAGACAAATTAAAATGTATCCATTCTAGGCTAGACTCAAAAGCACAACCATTGCTGTCAGGTAGCTTTCGATGGTACGGGTCGATTGCCCATTTTCATTCGACAAACATCGAACCGATCGAAGCCAAGCCAGGTATTTTATTTTTATTTTGTTTTCTATTTCTATTTTCCATATTATTTATTTTCAATTGCCGACACAAGTATGGTTTATGTATGCGAATATAAATTTTGCTTTTCGATTATTCGAATCGATGCCATTCGTGGCCATCACATCTCCGGCCGATTTCCATCATCATCATCATAATCATCAGCACCATCATCATCGTCGTCGTGGTCTAACTCTTTGTTTTGTTGTGTTTGTTGGCCTCAACTCTTTCGTTTCATGATTTTGGATGGTTGTAGTTGTCGATGTTGGCTGGTTGGTTGATGGGGCATGATTCATTCCATCTATTCATCCGACTCTTTTCCCTTTTTTCTCAGCCAGAGTTGTCAACAATTGTTGTTGGATTGAGAATGATTTAAGAAAAAAGTAAGAAAAAGAGATAAAACTGGACATAAAGTAGAAGGAATAAGAAGAAAACTACTATTGTTGTTTGTATGTTCGCAAAACCGAGAGACATCAAACATTGGTGTCTTCGTTCGTTTCATTCTAAATGTCTGGTCCATTTTTAGCAACATGAACACGATCATTACAATGGCTTCTTTTTTTTATAAAGGCAATTACCAGAAGAAAAGAAACTTTGAGATGATTGGACACTGGAAACATGAATGCAAACAATTTTTATTTTTATTTTGTTTCGGATTGCCAAAATGTGTGTCTGTTTGTGCGACAAACAGAATCTCAACTCAATGATTCGGACTTGTATCTAACATTGAGGTCGGGATCGATCAAAAGACAAGCTGAAAATAATCATCATCATCACCCTTAGCCATCAATATGATCACCGTAGCAGTTATAAGCATTATTATTAGCCAGCCTAATACATTGGATCCAGTGAACCGAATATAGGAAAAAAAGATCAGAGTGTGGTTAAAATGTCGACTTTTTGGTTACGCTTTATTTAAATCCATCGCTGGCCTGCATTCATTGGATGGATTTAAGTTATTAGCTCTGTCTATAACAATTAAAACAATAATACACCGATACACCGCAATGATTTTGCTATTTATGGATTTTATGGGACAATTATGCATTTAAGAATAATGTGCACAGCTTCAGTGTGATTTCAAAAGATCTTTTTCTTGATTATCATTTTGAAGAAAGCTCTACTACAGGGATGCCCAACCCATGGCTCATAAGCACGTATCATAAGCCCGTAGTACAATCCCCCAAATTGATATTTCAAATTGTTTCTTTAAATTGGACCGCCTCCCTAAAAACTTGATGAAAGGAAGAACAAGAAGGAGGCGGATACCTCCTCAACCGTACCACTGGCCATTGGAGGCATGCAACAGAGGCAAAAGAGGTGCCATACAGTTTGAACGCATTAGTCAATTGACATTCGCTACATTTTTTTCATGGGACGTGCGCAATGCTATGGCTTTCAATTATGGGGACCACCTTTTTTTTCTAGGCATGTAGCTCTCAAGCCCAAAAAGGTTGGGCATTCCTGCACTATCAGACAAGCGAACAACAGTTATAACAATCAATCAATATAGAAAAATAGAGGATATTTCGAATGAATCATTTTGATCCATCATCACCATTATTATTATAAGATTGTTTGAAACATCAAGGATTTATCCTTCAGTTTTATTTTTTTCTTGCATTTGACATAAATTTTGGAACATCGAAACATAGAATGTTAAAACTATGGCACAGACAGTGTCGGATGACTCATTTTTACCTAGGACGAACATTGTAATTAAAGTAATAGCGGAAAAAATATTGAGAATATTTAAAATCAAAAAACCTTACAAGGTTCTTATTAAGATACTTGTTGAAAATGATGATGTTTTCTATCAGACGAATCCAACATTCAATTTCATGCATTGGCTGTATGGCTTTTTACATAATAATCATGATAGCAGGCCAAAATACACAATGGTTGACCAATAATCAGTGATATCCAAATGAACACATTTGCATATACCCCTCTGGTTAGTAAAAAAACAAAAGGTATTTGTGCTATCATTCCTATGAATGCCCAATAGCCGAACATTTTCAGCGGAATGGTGACGAGATATTCATGGAAAATGGCAGAAAATAGGAAAACCACCATGGTAGCCAGCATTTTCGAATATCCTCGTTGCATTAATGGAACGAACAAGTGACGTACACACCATCGGTGTACTGGTAGGTTCCAATTTTTCCAAAAATAAAACATCGATTCAGCATTCCACCAGTCACGATAAAATTCTCGATCACCAAAGTACATAATTTCCCCAATCAGATTCAGATATGAATGGAAAAATGTGTAAAACATAATCAACCAAATTATATGATTCGGAATCTAAATGCAAATTGAATCTAAATTGAGCTTTGTGATTTTTTTCAAATTGCCAGTTTATGATATTATTTAAAAAAAATTAATACCGATAGTTTTAATAATCTTTCCAGCATTCCAAGATAGTCCATGTCTTTTAATGGCTTGAATGAGTTGTGTATGGTCGGTATCATCCATTGTTGGACCAACGCAACCAACAGTTGCGTCAAAAATATCTGCACAATCCAATCATTTCAAACACGGTAGAAATGGGGAACATTAGAGTGAAAAAAATTGAAATATATTAATATTAGTAGACGATTTTGGTTGGTGTTCTTTGAAAATATTACCACTTCAAATAGACGTTTCAATAGAAATCTCTTCCTGATACGATCCGTGCGTGGAAAATTAAGCTCATAGCAAAGTGTTGGAACATAAAGAAAATAGAAAATATCCTTGATTGTTAGATTATCCGGATAATGTACCAATTTATTGGCACCATCATTTTGTTGTAGATTCAATTGATTCTTATCGAATTCTCCACTATTATGCCGTTTATGAGTTTTCTTGTGATGCTTTCGGCACCAATAATTCACGCTATGGTAGGAGAATAGCTTCAGAAACGTTACCAAATAAACAAAACAAAAGAATGATGCCGAGAATGGATGTACTGCCATGGTTAAGACCATCCAGATTGGACTGGACAATATCAATGCTAAATTCAAGCATATTAAGTAGAAAGCTTTTGTTTCATCAATTTGATCCTAACAAAAATTTATCAAAGAGAATAGAAAAGTGCCAACAATAAGAAGATTAGTTTAATACACTCTTGCATCTTCCGAATTCATTGAATCTTGAGAAATTCAAGTCTTTGTGTGAACCTAGGTCATCGTCCCTAGTGTAAATGTCGGCAAGTGTGGCCTACGACGGTGGCCAATGGATAATTTTCCAACAATTGATCTCCCAGATGGTTTTAAGCAGAAAAAAAAGACCATTAAAGTGTTCAAATCTTTTCTTTTTTGTGTGCTTGTTTGAAGTAACTAATCATTTAGGTTCTAGTATTCATATTGTTGTTTCAAATGTTTGATTGTGTGAGAATAAGAAAGAAAGAAAGAAAGAAAGAAAGAGAGAGAGAGAGAGAGAGAGAGAGAGAGAGAGAGAGAGAGAGAGAGAGAGAGAGAGATAAA
>JAOZJS010000916.1:0-17419 GCA_025882695.1 Amerodectes protonotaria
CTGAAAGGTAATCAATAATCAAACCTATCAATAATAATGAACTTGGCCAATATTGATCAACATTTCTTTTTCATTTCTTCTTTTCTTCCCAAAAACTTAATTCACACATTTTTTCTCTCGATGATGATGATAATAATAATGATCTTTCTTTCTTTCTTTTTTGGCTAACACCACAAAAACCACCACCATTACGACGACGACGACGACGACGACGACGAAGACGACGAATCCAAATCGAAAATTTTGCTTCTTTTCTTTTGAATGGATCGAGCATCGAGCCTCGTTTCTTTTATTCTCCTTTTCTTGTCTCTTGTTGTTGTTGTTGGCCATGTCCATATGTTTACCTGTTGTGGCTATGTGTGTGTATCCCCCGCACATCTTAGGCCTACTGACGATTACCACGACGACCGCATCAACAACAACAACAACATCCAAATCGACAGCCACTAAATGGACACAAAGACATTGGCTTTGGTGTTGTTGTTGTTGTTGCGGTTGTGGTTGCGGTTGTTGTTGTTGTTCAATGTTCTATTATTATTAATAATATTTTTGTGTGTATGTGTGTGTATGTGGTTGTTTTCACCATCACACTCTCTCTCGAACATCATCATCGAAAGGTCTTCATCATCATCATCAGTAGCCGTGGCCAACAACAACAACAACATTGGTTCATTTCAACAACTATTTTTGTGTTGTTGTTGTTGATCATTCAATTCCATTCACCATTCATCCACACACCCGCTCTCTCTATTTTGCCTTCTTATTCTTCTTCTTCGTATATTCAGGATGCTTTGGAACATTGGAACAGAACAAAAAATGTCGAAATGATGCGGATGATGATGGACGCCAACAACAACGGCACATCATTGGATACACACACACACAACAAAAGTTGCAATGTTGTTAATGTTGTTGTTGTTTGATCCATTTAATGATCATCATCGGCTGCTACAGCATCATGGATGGTTGTTGTTGTTGTTCATGTCCAGGATGCTTTCGGGATGGATAATTACGAGCAAACGAACAAGCGAACAACGAAAAAACAAAATTGCATGTATTTCTCACTTTATTCGTTTTCTTCTTCTTGGCGCCGAGTGGCCAACAAGGATCCAGCAGTGGTGGATCCAACTTGGACACACTGGAAGATAGAGAGAGAGCGAGAGAGAGCGAGGCTCAATAAAGATTATTCAATTGAAAATTATCATTATTATTATTATTATCAGTATTGATTGATAATGTAATTAATCTGGCCACTGTGGCCAAAAAAATGTTGTTGTTGGCCGGTGTACTACATCGTACCGTGTTAGTAGGATATATACTCTCACTGTCTCGGATTAATTTCTTGGATTAATTATTAAAATATTAGTTATAATTAATAATGTTAATCAAAATATATTAATAATAATTGCGCATATTTCATTATTTCATTATTTAATTATTATTATTATTAATTTTGACACATTTCACATCGAACAAACCAAAAACAAAAAAAAAATTACACGAGAAATTTTTTTTGCTACAATCAATTGCTACAATCGAGAGCGAGAGATAGAATTGGAGAGCGCATGCGCGTGCACGCACATTTAAAACATTTTCATAAATGAAAAAAAGAGGAAACACACTTTTTGTTTTGATTATTATTATTGTCAAGAAATTCATTCATGTGAAATGGCCGGAGAGAACAGACGTAGCCGCCGCCGACGACGACGACGAGCTAAAGGGAGAAGGCGAAGTAGCGAGCTAGCGAGCGAGATCGTAGTTTTAATTTAATGACCACTTGGATCATGTATCTTCACCATCATCATCATCATGATTCAACAAGTATCAAGCTTCACAAGCTACACAGCATGCTGATCCGTAAGCGTACACTTGTACACACTCGAACCAAGCGCGCAAGGGAACAGGATCCTCGAAGCAACAAAATCCAATTTATATAAATTACATAAGATTATATAAGATTCAACCCTTAAATTTTTTTGCCCCCCTGGGAGCCATGTCCATGTGTGTCCGGGCGCCATCTCTCCCCGCCCCCCATTTTTCTTCCGATAAATAAAATAATAATTATCTCTAATGAAACACATATAGATTTTTGTTTGACGCCCTCCCAAGGATACAGTGACTGGAGGATACACACACACACACACACACACACTGTGTGATTGATGGATGTGCTGGGTGCCTTAGTAGTGCCGCCTTAGTGCCTTTTAGCTCCTCCCTTCCCTCCTCTAGATAGTTGGCAATCTTTTTGCAAAATTAAAACAAAAAAAGTGTCAAAAAGATACATGTGTGTTCATAAGATACATTCATTTTTCTGTGCAATCAATGATGTGTTTGTGTGAAAAGGGGCTGGTCAAGACGTGACAAGATGCATCTGCGCATGCGCCCTAGTTTTTTTTGAATTTTTCGCGCATGCGCGGCTCGTGCACTGCAGTGTCCATTGCATTGGTGAACCTACTATGTTTATCGTGTCCCACACACGCTCGTATCCGTTTTGCTTTGTTTTTGAGGGGGTAACCTCCATCCGCCGGAAGGGCTGTCCAATGATGATGTACTGGGGTTGTTCATGAAAATAATGACGATGATGATGATGATGATTAATTGGAGCCGATACACTTACCATTATGGCTAATGAACACACACATATCTTTTAACACTTATGGTATTCGATTTTGGCCGCCACCACCAACTCCTCCTTCTCTCCTCCTCCTCCTCCTCCGACCAGAATGACTTTGCCACCATTTAATGTCTCTTTCAGTCTGTCAGTCTATCTGCATGTGGTGGTGTGGCATTCTTCTTCTTCTTCTTCTTCACGCCCGGATTGTACATTTGTCGGATTGTGTATCGATCCTCTTGTGTTCCTCCACAAAATGATCGATATTTGGTTCATGATTGAGGGAGCCGAGAGCGAGAGCGAGGGATCGCCAATGAAGAGATCGCTAGCGCGCGAAAGAGAGAGAGAGAGAGAGAGTGACGGAACAATCCTAAATTGGAACCAATTTAACTAATTGAGTATTATATACTCTGGTCTGGGCGCCATATTCACTTCAAATTGGGCGGGGGTATTGGGATACCCGGCCACGATATTTGTGTAAGGAGGCGCCGACAATGGCGCCCGACAAACCGATGGCTTCCAAAAGCACTACTATTGCACATACACACATGTACACACATGCGCCACGCCCCCCGAAGATCCAGGACCAGGATCATAGCGCCCAATGATTTTTTTGGTTTCTCTCGCTTTGAAGTTTTTTGAAGTTGAAGTTGTATGGTTTTTGCGGATTCTTTCTTTGGAAGGCGTAGAAAATCTTTTCGTGGATGTATTCGAGAACAGCGAACGCGGAATCCATTAATCATATCCATCTCTCTCTAGTGTGTTTGAGAATCCAGTGTTGTGACATTAATATTATATTTTCGCTGCAAACGGGACACACACACGCTGTACCACTCTTTGAGTACCAGAAAGCGAAAGCACGAGCAAGAATCCAACCATACATCAATTATTTAAATCATCACCCCAAGAACTTCAAGGATTCAAGCCAAGAACATGCAGCTTCAGGATCCAGGATCCATCCAGGATCCAGAGCTGCTGCTGCCGTTGCTGTTGTTGTTGTTGAACATCATCATCAAATGCTTTTTGTTCGGGCGCGCCTAACGATCAAATTCTTTTTGGAACAATTTTCGCTCCCTCTCTGGCTCTCGCTCGCTCGCTCGCTCTCGCTTTTGTTGGCGCCCACCACCATTTCAACGGGAGCCAGCCAATTACAGTTTGAAGATGATGATGACGATGAAGAATATTCTTCAACTCAACTAGCTAGCTAACAGGGTCTATATATCTTAATCTAAATTCTGATTGTTGTTGTTGGCAAGTTTCAAAGCGTTTTCACATTCAACATTCTTATTCATCGTGTTGATGGCTGGTGGTGGTGTTGGCGTCGGGTTTTCGGGATAACGCTTGGCTCTTTGACGCCAAGATTTCAAATCCAAATTGACTAGGGAGCGATGAGAATATTATATAAACCGGAAATCAACGTCAAACTACAACAACAGAAAAAATGAAATGAAACAAACAACAAAAGAAGAATATTTCTTTATTTTTTCATTTTTAGTATTTTTATTATTATTATGATTTTTTTTCTCGGGCTCTTTTGTTATAATCATTTGTGTTCCTCCTTTCAAATGTGTGGATCAATGTTCTTAAGGAACAATGAAGAATCCGGGATCCGAGAGAAGCGAGAAGAAGAATCCCGGCCGACCAAGGATTCTTTTGTATCATCATCATCATCACAACAACAATGATAATAAAGCCTTCAATGGGATCCCTGGTAATTTGTTTTAAATTAAGGAAGCATCTTTTCCATCGGGCGCCATATTCCTCGCCGGATTCTCTCATAATTCATGACGCCCAATGTGTATGTCTCCATCATCGCCGAAGAGATCCTCCATGTTGTGGCAGTGAAAAATGTCATCGGAAGCGAAGAGCGAAACTACAATCATGGCGCCTTGACGCCAATGGCGCCCAAACGGAACAAGATTATTCGTCGGAATCCTAAACCAATTAATCAAGTTACAACATGATTGCGTTTTGAAATGGTAATGGAATGGAAATGTCTGTCTGTCTGGTCGCGCCCAATCACAGTCACACATGTCGATTGCACCAGAATCCTTACGCCTGGATTCTCTCTCTCTCTGCTTTGCCATTTGGTGTGAATCATTCACGCCCACGAAAATGTTATGTTTTCGTTTAACCTATTGAAATCGTCTCGGTCTATTTTTTCGTCCTGTCGTCTTACCGGAGGTGGTTGAAATCAATATTTTTTGTCTATTTTGCACTCAGACAAATTCGTTGCAATTATTTTGTGCTTCAGACCATGGATCCACCAAGCTTTTGTGTGTGTGTGTGTGTCTCTCGTAAGCTTTGTGTGGTTGGTAATATAACACCCAACACAAAAATCCTCTTCTTATGTAACGGTTATGTAACCGTTATTTTGTATGAAGTGTGTTTCAAGAGCTTTATCATCATTGTATCAAATGTATCAAGCATGTAGCCCGAAACAAAATGATGATGATGATAATAATAGTCGTGTGGTTCAAACCACAAAACGTTTTTGTGGAACGACGACGAAAAAATGAGACGCACATTTTTTGACATTTTTTTTTGTGGTCGTCGTCGTCGTCCGTTGTCGTTTTTGTTTTTGATGGACGCCAGGACACACACATACATACATATTCGTTCGTGTGACAGTTTCTTCTCCAGATTATTATTTCTCCACACTTCACAGAACCTTGATTCTGCTGCTGCTTCAAATGCGAACTGCCAAAAAGCCACCACAGTCCGTTTACAGGCGCCCACAAGATGATGGACACCCGTCAACGGCCGCGTTTTGGCTATCTTGACGGCTTTAGTTATAGCCCAAGCTAAAAAATAAACCGAACCTGACCTAAACAGACTAATCCTAACCTAAGAAGACCCGAGAAGAAACCTGAACAAGCTAGCCTGACCTAAATAGGCTAGCCTAACCTAATTGAGCGTCCTCTTTTGGAGGCGTCAAATTGAACCTAACGTAACCAATATCTATATTTTCCAGTGTTTTAGGTTGCGCATTGCTGTACATTGTGTGGGCTTATTGATTTATGATACGATATTTTCCCCTCCTTCCCTCACTAGAACCGCATAGCGTTGTCAGTGATGTTTGTCTGTCTGTTCGTTTTTTGGCTGGTTTGTCACAGCCTGTAATGCACAGTCGTTCAGCCAATAGGGTGAAGGAGAAGGCGTGGCGTATAATAATAAGCATAAGCATAGCATATCAAGCAAAGCATAATAGTAAGGAGTTTCCACTTGTCACTTGTCCACTTGTCATTTTATTTCTCTGCTTGTACAGAAAGTTGTGATTGAAAACAACAACAATCGTCATTGGCCCCAAAATTTTTGCAATGCCAAAACTGTATAGTAGAAAATAAGTGTGATGGTGGTGGTGGTGGTGGGCGTTTTCAATTGATTTCAACAGCACACTGGGACTGTGCTACACTCGCGTATTGCTGTCATCGTTATTGCTGTTGCACTCGTTCCCCGTTCGTCGACGAATGATGTATGGATTGGGCCCGCCCAGCGCCACGCTCATCAATCCTGGCTGCTCTTCTTCTTGGGTTGCATCTTCTCTGCTTAAAATTTATTAGCATATGCGGATATAATTCAAAACCTAATCAAGATAATTCATTTCATTACATTTATTTTTGAAGCCACCACACACACACACATGGCTCCCAACATGGCTCCCGTTGAGAGTGGATAGTGGATACAAACAAGCTTTGGTATTTTCTGGATTCACTGGATGTTGAAATTTCAAAAAAATAAAAAAAATAAAAATACAAAATCCTCGACAGTGATTTAATTTTAATAATAAAGCAGCTTAATCCAATGTGATTGGATGTTGTTGTTTTGCCGGGAGCGAGGGAGCCAACCCGCAAAATGGATTGCTTGAAAATTAAAATTAAAATTAAAATCCTCATCATCCAATCATCGTCTTAGTAGTAGTCCGGATCGGATAACCGTATTCCCGTGTGGTGACTTCAAGTTACCACCATCCATGAAATTGATATCGTCCAAACATGGTTTGACACTATTTTTAAAAACATGAAATACGAACACCATTCGAGGTTGGATACCGGAAATCTGTGTCCGATGTGGGAGGGGTGTGGGAGTGGGTGGGACCATGAATTCTTGGAAATTCTTGAACAACAGGAATATTCGGATTCCCAAAGGAAAGTTCCAATAGGTCGAGCAAATATTGGAAATCATCATCATCATCATAATAATAATAATGATTATTATTATGTAAATAATAATACTGGTGAAATCAAAGTCAAATATTTGTCCAGTGGAGGATCCACGCACGCCAGGATCCAGGTCACCATTCAGGAGGATCCTGAATGAATGAATTGGAATGAATTTATAATTTCCAAGAAATTCGCGTATCTGCAAATCGTATCCGTACCACTCTGGGCGAAACGAATCTGAAAGATCACTCACTGAATGGTGGTGAGTGGTCGACGTTTTTTGTTTTGCTGTTTTTGGTAAAATTTTTGACCAAATCAAATCAAATCTCTTCGCTTCTCTTACTCGCACTTGCGATTGGTTTTGGTGTTTCAATTTTCACACATTCAACTCTCGATCCCATCCATCGTGTATCCATCGTGTGTCCACAGTGTGTGTGTATACAAACATAACTGTACTTTTCAAAGAGATTGTCCATCGCTGATATACGATCACCAGCCATGGCGATGGCTTCTAGTTTAGTTTTTGATTTTCCCGCGATCTCATCGCGCATATCATAACAATTATTATTATTATTATATAATCTTTGGGCATTTAACACACACGCAGGCAAGCAAAGACATCACTTGACATCCAACAACAACACAACACTTCTGTCTTCTGCTTTGATTGGTCAAAATAAGCGAGAAAGCTAGATTCCCATGCATGCATTTGATTTCGAGAAATGTTTATAATGGTGCAAGCAAGCAAGCAAGCAAGTGGCCGAAGATGGTGCCAAAAAGTATCGATGATGATGATGATGGTCGGAGATGAATGATAATAATAGGCAAACGATATTATCTAAAATCTGTCCGGCTCTGTAAGACACTGGCTCCCATGTCCATGTCCGTGTGTGTGTTTAGTTTAGTTTTGGCCAAAATTGAACCGGATTCTTCTTCTTCTTCTTCTTCTCTGTTTGTTATTTTTTTTGTGATCAAATTAGATCAAACACACGCCCACTTCTACACCCACCAACACACCCACATTGTAAATGCAGAGAATATTTTACGAAAAAAACGGAACAAAACGTTGACATTTGACTTCCTTTTCCGGTTTTTTTTCTTCTTCTTACTTTTTAGCGACGCCACCAACAACAATGTACATTTGTCATGTGTGTGTGTGCGACATGATTTTGGGCGCCATATCCAAGCGCCCGAAAAAAAAGGTTTCACCCAAAAAACCGAAAAATAACCGAAATCGAAAATTATATGCAAACAAGAAAACAAGCATTGTGGCGCAAGAAGACAACAACTGGAAAACTAATGACCCGATTGATAATGAACCACCATCTTCGGTATTCGGTCTTCGGTAAATAATACCGTAATATTCGTATACTAATACTAATACTATTAGTAGTAGTAAAGAAGAAATATATCGGGTCCCGGATTCCCGGGTACCCCCAATGCTGCTGCTGGTGGTGGACAACAACATTATTTTGGATATTATTCGGATACGACGACGACGACGACGATAGGAAATTCCTGTCTATTTGGTTGGTGGAGCCAATTTGGCGTCGCCACCAATAAATTTGTTGTTGTTGTCTTCCTGCCCTGAAATAATGGTATCGAGAGAAAACAAAAAACAAAACAAGGTTGATGATTGGGCGTCATCCTGGACATTATTCTTTATATTCTTCATATTCTTCTTCTTCTTGATTATATAATAATAATAATAATGGCGTTTGTGTCAGTCTCGCGCTCTGGATCTGGATCGCTGTGTGTCTTATTATATAATATTATTTTTTATGGAAGTCACACACACACAAACAGGACCAGAAAGATATAATCTCAATAAGTATATTAATAATAATTTGAAGGCTATACGATGATGTGCCTGCCTAAGCTAAGCCCTATGCGAAGAGCAAGCTCCAAGAGACACAGGCCAGACAGACCAGACCCGACAGACAGAATATTCCGCAGGAAATTCCTATCTCTAGGTTTTATTTGGCTGGCATGCTGGCAAAAAATGGGCGCGTCAATGTGTGTCGAACACTGGCCCATCAAACTAGGACGTAGGGTAGGGTAGGGGGCGCTGATTTGCATGAAAAGGCGGATCCTTCTTCTGCCCCGCCCAGCCCCACCCTCCTTCTCTTGGTTCAATCAATTTAATTAATAAAATGTAAGGTCGTATGTTCGGCGTTGCATGATGTTGTTCTACCTGTGTGTGTCTACCTGTGTGCAGATCTCTGCAGCCAGCCAGCCACAAGCAAGAGCCAGTTGGCTGGTTGGATTAATTTTCCCGTGTGTGTGTGTTTATCACCATTCTCGGGCTTTTTTCTCACACATCAGGCAGGCACAGACTTGAAATGGCTGGGATTTTGATTTTGAACCTTTGCGAATCTGGCGAAACCCCCCTGAACGCAACGAATCGAGCAACGTTGAATCAAATGAATGAATGAATGAATGATGATGATGATGTGGATGATGATGATGACAATAAAAACATGTCAAAATCATTCTGGTGTGACATTAATTGACTAGACTTTTTTTGTTAGCTTCAGGTTCTCCTCCTGCTTCTTCTTGTTCTTCTTCCAGGACAACCAGAATCCTCTGACAGAAAATGCACTGACTGCAATGCTGTATAGAGAGAGAGAGGGTAATCTAAGTAAGGTCAAAACTGTCAGGTTGCATAAAAACAACTCTGCTAAACGAACGTTGGTTGGTTGGTTGGCTGGTGGGATTCTTCTTCTTCTTCTTGAAGATGATGCGTTTCATAAATTTTTGTCCCATGAATTTGTGTGTATGCATGTGCATTTGCCAGTTCAGTAATTTCGGTATCTGTCCGGGCTAATTAAACACTAACTTTCTCCACATTTCTGCACAAATTTCTTGGCTTCCAGCTTTTCCATTTAAGTTTTTTTTTCGACGCGCAAAACGCAAAAACATTATACTTTTTTTCGGGGGGGTGGGTGTTTCTATCTTTTTCCCGTCTTCCCGTTCAAAGCGTTCATTAATTAATGGCTTTTGGCTTTTCTGGTACCAAAAGGCTTAAATAAAATGAAATGAATGTAAGGAAAATGAGAGTGAAAGTGGAAAACTGGAAAATGATGGCCCAGAGAATTGGGCGTCCAATATTTATTATTATCATTATTATCATTATTATTGTGGAGAATCCGAGAAATAATACTTCGAGAAATACTTCGCCAACCAGCGAAAACAAAAACCATATTTGAATTGTTTCACAAACGCAAAACCGAAAAAATGATGACACGGCTTTCCAACGAATGAATAAGGCGTGTTCCTGGAACACAGAGCAGAACTTTTTTGGGTCATAAATAACGTTTGGGTGTGTGTGTGTTTGTCGGTGTATCCGGGCTCGGAAATTATTACGTAACGCACACACATTTTCATTTCCATTATCATTATGATTATTATATTTGGTTGAAATTCAATGAAAAAAAACGTCGTTTGTTTTTTTGTTTTTCGTTTTCAAATATTTTTCTACTTGAAAATTGCGCCAATCATAATAATTAAGAGCGTTTCGTGTGAAACTGAAGCCCCACCAAGCAGCAAGCCAGCCAACCATCAAGCCAGTCAAGCCAGCACAAGCCAAGCCAAGCCAAGCCCTGCCCAGTCCTAGCTTGAGCGGCGGTTGAACTACGAATAAAAGCCGTTGTGAGTGACCGTTGTGATGCGCCTGCGCAACCGTAGCGCCAACCCCTCAACCGCTCAACACACTTCTACATTCACATTTTAGTATATTTTTAGTGCACGTTGTAAGATGGCTCCTCCTCTTTTTTTTTCTTATTTTGGCTCCGCCTCCTCCTCCTCGTTTACCTAAATTATTATTTTTTTTTACCAAGCAACAACCAACCAAATAATGATGATGATGATGATGATGATGATGATGATGTGATTTATGTATGTGTATGCATGAATGAATTGGTGATGTTCGTCTGTGTGCATTCTGTTCTGTTGCGTTGATGAATTTCTAAGATATATACCCAATGTAAATGAATGAATGATTCAACGAATTCATCTTTGATGCATTCATTATCATTGTAATTGTTATACCCAACCGAATACAAGCATCCAAGCCATCCACAGTAGTATTGTGTGTGTGTAATTAATGCTGGAATCGAATTATCTTTGGCGAATCTCTCGCTTCTCGCTTCTTCTAGCTAAAAGAATCCAGAATCCAGAATCCTGGATGCGAGAGCGAGTCTAGCATCATTTCCATATTGTAGAATCTACAATGTAGATGGTAGATGTTGTGTCGCTGACATTAGCACACACACCCACACACACGCAGACACACCCTCTCTCTCTTACACACAGACACACCAAAAGTTGGACATCTCTCTCTGGGTGGGTGTGGCACGTTGGATGGACCCCAAACCTTTGACGGGGCGAGGAAGAGGGCGGGGCGCGACGATGGCCTGGAAAATGGCGCGAAAATCTTTTCGTTTCATTTGCAATCAATTTTAATTTCCAATTAAAGTTATCTCTATCTTTTGCTTGCTCTTGTTCCATTTTCATTGGCGTTCTGCACTGCAAACCCTGCTGCTGCTGCTCGGCTCAAAACAGATCCATCACAGCCATTGTTCCATTCTGTTGTTGTTAGTTCCCCGAAAAGATTCGTCCTATTCGTCCTATTCGTCCAATTCACACGCACACACAATTCTCTGTATGAATCAGCATCCAGAGAAAAAAACCACTTCAGAACTTTAATGGGCGATGATGATGATGGCGGTGGTGGTTAGAGCACACACACACCATCAACCGACACACTCACACACATTCGGTTAACGTGCGCCAATCAACCGGGGGCTTGGATACACGGGGCCTATTCGCGAAATCAAAGCCCCCTGGACTGGTGCACGATACACGGTTGTACAAACGTTTGTCCCCTTCATCTCGACCTACCGACCCACCGTTCCCTTGTAAGAAAGCGAAGCAAAATAAAAATAAGGGCCCACACCAAACACCGAGATAGAGCGAGCGAGCGAAAATTAATTGGAGAAGATCCTCGGTGAACCAACCACCACTGACTGAGACTGAAACTGTGTGTGTGTAGATGATCGATTTTGATGTATCGAGAGAAGGGGGATGGGGGGTGTGGATCGCTTGGATTCTTCTTCTTATTATTATTATTATCATTATCATTACGGGCCATTCGGGCCACTCTCATTATAATCGCTCGCTCGCCGCTAAAAGTATTTAATCATTTTGGGATCATTTGTTGGAAAACCATCCATTAATTGGTGGTGGTGGTCCCTGTCACCGACCAGAATGGTTCCAATTGTGTTCCAATCTGTTCACCTATTTGATGTCCAATCTCTTGGAAGGTCAACTTCAGGCCTCGGATCCTCGGGATCCTCTGGATCCTAGCTTGAATGATAATGGGATACACGTGGGTGCGAGTGTGTCCCACCGACAAGACACAAAAGAGAATCCAGTGGGCCCGATGATGTGATACACAAAATCGATCGATCAAAAACGAATCGCGACTAGGCTAGGGTCAAACATCAGCACGCTTTGTTTCTCGCGAAACATTGTTGTTGTTGTTGAATCCTTGGATGGATACACCACCACTCTCACCTACAGGGCGTGCTACACACCCCTTGCCTTGCCTTGGATTCCCCGGGCACAACAACAACAATAATGATGATGATGACAATGACAATAATAATGGTGGTGATGATGATGATGACACTGAACAAAAGAAACCAGATCCATGGTGGTGGTGGTGGCCATCAAAAGTCATTAATCTCCGCTTGCCTTGCCTTCCGCCATTATTCTTGTGCTGTTGTTGTTGTTGTTGTTGTTTTTTAATATTATAATTTCTCTTTGGGATTCTTCTTCTATTGTTCTGCTCGGGCGCCATGTCTCTCTCTCGCTGGTTGGCTGACTGACTGGCCGTTGTCATTATTAATTAATTAATTATTTCATGATAAAAATGATTTTTTTGTTGGCTTCTCGCTCTCTCGCTCGCTCGCTCTCTTCCTGTTCATCATTTTATTACGCCACACACACAAGAGTTTGTCGTCGTGGTCGTTTGACTTTCGACCAGCGAGCCAAATGTCATCGAAACGCACACACACCGGTCATAAACCGGGATTGCGCCCCAAAACGGTTAAATCTGGTCAGACCATCACCATTCAGGGCGCAATGCGAACGACAATGTGGACGGTGACGACGACAATGTACAATGGGAATTATTATTATTATTATTATCATCATTATTATTATTATGGTTGTGTTGGGAGCCATAGTAGAATGGTGATGGTGAATCCTAATTTCCATACAAATTTCATTATCATAACTTTTTTTCTCTCTCATCCAACCAATGACTTTGGGAGTCCCAATGTTCAAGTTGGGCGCCATCCGAACGTATCCACGGGCTCCATGATTGAAAGACGACATCCTTCTTCCCTCCTTTCTCTTCTCTCGTTGGGAAGATGGACACTTTTTTCTTCTGGTTCGGTTGCGCGCGCAAAACGCTTGGATTCAATGAATTGATTGAATGAACGTTTGGCTCCCAGAATATGGTAGGTGGGTGTGGGGTGTGTCGGTGTGCGATTATTGGAAGCCAAGCTTTAACAATCAAACCAAAATAAAAATAATAAAAATCGTTCAATGTTCATCATCAATTTCCTAGCTCATTTTGGATTCGCCAATCGCCAAAAGTGTGAGCGAGTGTGTGTGTATTGCCATTAGGTTGGCCCGGATGGATTCGCTGGCTCTCGCTCCACACACAGAATCCACACACAGAATCCACACAATCCCAAAAAATCTCAGCAAATTTAATTAAATTTAAATTGAGTGGTAGAGCGAGCTCTTTCATCACACACGCACACACGCCTAGCACTAGAGTGGCACTTTTGATGATTGATTTTCCTGATGAAAATCCTGGCAAAAGTGGCAAAAGGTTTTTTTTGGTGGTGTCACACCATATCCTCACGGATGAGGGGGCTACAAACCGGATCTCTAGCCAGTAACAACATTTATGACGGGACCACCATCACTATCATTCAAGCTATTTGACTATCCACGCGTTCTGTTCGGTCCTGTTCCGGCCGACCTTGAATTCCAGTTTGGCTGGCCCTCCCGTCCCAAAAAAAACATGATAATCATAATCATCATCATTATGATCATCGTTGACCTGGGAGCCTGGGAGCCAGGGAGCCATGTTTAAATGTCACGTGATCCCTGATGATCGGATAGAATCGTTCGTTCATTCGTTTCCCGTTGGCGCCGGCTCCTAGCCATTGTCATTGAAACCCACCAAAAAAAGAATTCATCAATGAATCGCGGGCGCCATGGCACACACCAGCACACCAACACACACACATGCGTTGGAATCTGGTTCACCATGTCGCGGATTGTGTTGTCGGGTTTGCTGCTGCTGCTATTCGTTCGGTCGTTTGGTCGGTCGGATCTCTCTTCTCTTTTCGTCTCTTCTCATTTCTGTCCACAATCTGCTTGCCAGATACTAGCAGCATTTGAATCCAAAAACACATCAAACACACAAGCACACACGAGGTACACACAGCTGGCCACTTTTGGCTGCTCTGCTGAAGATATCTGCCAAAGTTGTTGTTGTTGTTGTTGTTGTCGTTGCCTTTGTGTTTGCTACTAGAACTTCGACAGTCTCCTTTTCCTTTAATTTCGTTCGTTCATCCGTTCCATTGATCGTCAAGCGAACAAGAGAGAGCGAGAGAGCGATCAGTGCTGTGCTGGGTTTCCTCGATGGTAGTCGTCGCCGCTGCCTTCATCGTGGTCCTCGTCGTTCGCTTGCCGTTCAACGCTTGCCACACCACCAAGCTAGCCAGCCGCACAATTTAACCGCATCAGCGTGTTACTTCATCGTCTCGTTTCGTTTCGATTTCAGATTCCCGCGCGATTCCTATACACCAGCAGCATCGTCGTCGATGGTATAACCCGCAACACTACCAACATCAACATCAACAAACGGCGGCAGCCATAAAAAACTTTTTTCGCATTGGTTACATAACCAGAATGTTCGTTGGAAGCATCCGAAGATGCGTCTCGGGCACTGGCACACACACATAAACACAAACACAAGCATCTACAGAACTTCGGAAAAATATAGCCTAAACTAGTTCGTCGTCTTCGTCTTCTACATCGTGTGCATGTGTGTGCGAGTTGGTGTGTGTGTGTGTTTGTTTATCTTTTTGCTCTACACTTGGTAATATTCTTCGTAGTATTCTCAATCTTCTGTCAAAACGATATTCCGAGAGTTTGGATTCTCGAAGTTCCAAGTTCATCTCGGCGCGTTTCGCAGTGTGTGCCTTCAATGAATGTGAATGTCATTGAAGATGTGATCCAAAGTGTGTGTTGATCAATGATTTCGGTCGATGATCCGTAATGTTCCCACTTGTGTGTGTGATTGGTTAACCGATTTTTGATTCTCATCAAAACGAAAAAAATCCGCATCTTTTTAGCGGCGAAAAACACAAATTTTCTTGTTCCAGCTCTTTCCGTCAACCCCCTCAAATCAATCGACCATTTCAACCTTCATCGACTGATCAAGGTGAAAATAGTTTTTGAATTTGAAATTTGAATTTTCCCGCAAAAATGTATCAATTTTTTTTTTGAATGCTTGCATCCTCTCGCTTGTGCGCGCGTGTGATTGGTTAAACGACACATTTTTGACGACAAATTTTCCCCTCCCCTTAGCTCTGTTTTGTCCGAACCGCGAGGCTTTCCGCCAACCCCTGTAAATCGACCACTATTTTCACCTTCATCGACCGATCAAGGTGAAAATAGTTTTGGAATTTGAAATTTGAAATTTGAATTTTTTTTTTATACGGCGGTTTCGTTCATTTGGATGGGGAAAAATCTTGGCCGTAAAAATTTCTATTTCTAGCTCGTATTATTATTATGGTTATTTTCTCGTATTTTTATTTAAAAAGATTTCCTTGTCTTGATTTTTTTCCTTCTCTCTCGCTCTCTCCGCCGATTGAACAAGATTTCATTTTCAATATGTTAATAATTGTGATAAATTTGACAGAATACTACGACTTTCGTGGTCGTGGTTGTAGTCGTGGTTATAGTCGTTGTAGTTTTTGTTGTTGTTGTTGTTGTTGGAGATTAAGGCCAATTGATCATCAATTGAATCATTGTATGTGTGCTTGGCGCCATCAACCATCGACGCCATACACACGCACTTAAACGCTCGATGGTCGTACATGGCTCGATACTTCAAAAGCATCCTAAGACCATGTTCTTCCACTTTGGCTAAACACACGCTTGTTTCGATTCGAATTGATTTTCCTCCAAAAAAAAACGAAACGAAACGAAACGTTATTTCTATTCCATTTTTCTTGATTTTATATATTTTCTCGCTTCTCTCTCTCGCTCGCCTGTCAAAAAAGAGCTTTAAAAAAGAATGAAACGTTGCGTTTCACCCAAAACCGACCACGACGACGACTACGACTACGAGGATGATAATAGCGGTGGTCATGGTGGTGGTGGTGGTCAGCTAGAGCGATTAATTTGTCGATGAAATTCTTCGTGTGTTGTAGCCTTGTTGCTTTTGTTGCTTGTCTTGTCTTGTCTTATTTGTTTGTTTGTTTCAGGGCGCCAATAATGCGCCAACAACAACATCAAACAAAATATATTCAATTCACGATTGATTTGTGTGTGTGATTGAAATGTACCATCACAAAGCGATCACGATCATCGGTTGATCATCGTTGTTTGTTGTTGTTTTCTTCCATAATTGATGAGTTTGGATGTTTTGTTCACCCGCCGTCCGATACGGGTTAATTCGTCGATGATGATGATGGTGAATGGTGATGATTTAACCCCAGTAGCGCGGTGGTAGCGCACAATTAACCCCTTTCCCTCTCTTAGTGGTGGCGTTCTCCGAACGGACATCACCATCATCATCTTCACTGGGAAAACAATCATCTCAACCAAGAAGAAGAAACAAAAAACGGTTAGGCGGATCATCTTCTTCTTCTTCATAAAGCTAACTTGGCCTTGTATTTCGCTTGTTGGCTTGCTCGCTTGCTTTCTCGCTTCTTCTTCTCGCACTTATTTAATACCATTTTGGCGGATAATTCAATCGATCCCGTTGTTGTTGTTGTTTTCGGCTTCGGGAAGATAGCCCAATGTAGATAATGATAATAATAATTTACTCAAAAAAAGATGGTATCGCGCCCTGGCGCCATATCCAGGCGTCAGCATCCAATATCCAAGACTCCCGGGATAAATTATCCCAAAACTGAGCTGGAGCTAAATTTATAAATGCGCGCGAGCTAATTGAGATACAGTGTGATCATCATCATGATGATGATGGCCGAACCTTCTCGCACTTGCACTCGCTGACACACCATCCCATTTTTGGCAACATTGTAGTTTCTGGATTTTGATGCGGATACTCGATGCTCCAAGCCGGGAGCAGCAAGTATATTTTTGGGACATCTTCGATCCATATCAAACGAGGCAAACAAACAAACCGACACTGCCATACACTTGGCCAAGCACAGGCAGGCCCTTGAGGCAGACGGGCGCCGCATCATTTGATCCACTTCTGGATCCAGCACTAGATGTGCATCCAAACATGTCAATTGTTGTTTTAATGTTGTTGTTGTTGTTGTTGTTGTTCCCCGAAAGCATCCCAAAAGCATGCCCATAA
>JAOZJS010000917.1:0-17368 GCA_025882695.1 Amerodectes protonotaria
CTGCCCAATTGGAGCGACCCTGCCGCGCGTATCGAGGCGGGCGCGTCGCTCGGCGTGCTGGCGCTCGTGGTTCTGGGCTTCCTCTGGCAACGCGGCCGGAAGGCGCGCGCTGCCGCGGCTGCCGCCTTGGACGAGCCGTTCATCGTGCCCCCGCCCGTTGCGCCGCGCCGCGCCCAGCCGGCCGATGCAGCGCCGGTGCCGGTTCAGCCGGAAGTTGCCGAGCCGCCGCAATTTTCCGCCGGCGAATCCGCGGCTCACGCGGACGGCACGCAGGCGCCGCACGATGCGGCCGACGGCGAGCCGGCTTTCCGCAGTGCGCCGGGCGCCGGCGCGGCTGCCTTGGCCGCTTCGGCCGCGTTGCATGCAGACACCGAACCGAGCGCAGCAGCGCCCGTGGTCAACGAAGCGGAAACGCACGAAGCCCGAGTTTCGCCGCAAGCGAACCCCGACCAACCCGCGTCCGCGCAGCATTTCGCAGCGGCTCCGGAAGCAGCCGACGGGATCGAATCCGCATCTACTTTCGCGAGCGCTCCGACAGCCGCGCAGCAAGCGCCGGAACCGTCGCCGTACGCGGCCGAATTCGACGACGACGAGCCGCTCGGCACGCCGCCGGCCGGGCTGCCCGCGCGCACGATTCCGCAGGATGCGATCGCTGCGCTCGACAGCCTCGACATGTCGCTGCCGCCGCGCGTCCCCGGCCCGCTGACGCCGCATGCGCCGACGGGCGAGCAAGGCAACACGCACGCATTCGCGCAGCGCTCGGAACCGCAGCCGCACACGGCGCCGCAGCCGGAATCGCCGCCGGAAACCGGCATCGCCCCCGCCGCGCCGTCGCATGAGCAGCCGTCGCACGAACAGCCGTCGCATGAGTTGTCGCCGTCTGCGCCGGCCGGCGAGCAGACCAGCGAGTACGCATTCGCGCAGCCGCACGCGGAGCCACAGTCGCACGAACCGTCGCCGCACGACGCCTCAAGCGCCTCGGCCGCCCTAAGCGGTGCCCAATTCGCCCCGCTGCGCCTCGATTTCAACCTCGAACACCCGGCCGCCCCGAGCGCCGCGTGGCCCGCGCCGACGCCCGAAGCGCTGCTGCAGATCGCGCGCAACAAGCTCGATCTCGCCGACGAATACATCGCGCTCGGCGACTTGTCGAGCGCGCGCATGCTCGCGCAGGAAGTGCTCGACGCCGGCTATGCCGATACGCGCGAAGCCGCGCACGCGCTGCTCGCGAAACTCGCCGAACTATCGTGACGCGCATCGCTCTCGGCATTCAGTACGACGGCGCCGCGTTTTGCGGCTGGCAATCGCAGCCGCACGGCAAGACCGTGCAGGACACGCTCGAACGCGCGCTCGCCGATTTCGCGCTCACACCGCTCCACACGACGGTCGCGGGCCGCACCGACACGGGCGTGCACGGCCTCGGCCAGGTCGTGCACTTCGACACCGAGCTCGAACGCGCCGATTTCTCGTGGGTGCGCGGCACCAACGCGTTCCTGCCGTCCACGGTCGCCGTGCAATGGGCGAAGCCGATGCCCGACACGTTCCACGCGCGCTTCTCGGCGTTCGAGCGCACCTATTACTACGCGCTCTACGTGCATCCGGTGCGTTCGCCGATGCTCGCGCAGCGCGCGGGCTGGGTCCACACGCCGCTCGATCTCGAAGCGATGCAGGACGCGGCCGCGCGCCTGCTCGGCGAGCACGACTTCTCGGCATTCCGTTCGTCCGAATGCCAGTCGAAAACGCCGGTCAAGCACCTGTACGCTATCGATATCCGCCGCGACGGCGCGTTCATCCATTTCCGCTTCCGCGCCAACGCGTTCCTGCATCACATGGTGCGCAACCTGATGGGCTGCCTGATCGCGGTCGGCCGCGGCCGCTACGGGCCCGAGTGGATGTCGACCGTGCTCGCGAGCCGCGACCGCACTTGTGCGGCGCCCACTTTCATGCCCGACGGCCTCTATCTCGCCCAGGTCGCTTACCCCGAGGAATTCGCGGTCCCGCCCGCGCAGCTCGGCAGCGTGCCGTGGAGCGAGGTCTGGGCCGATCTCGACGGACCCGTTCGCTCATGACCGACCAGCACTCACCCACCGCTCCCGAACCGGCGGCGCCGGCCGCCGTGCCCCGCCGCACGCGCATCAAACTGTGCGGCCTGTCGCGCCCGGAGCACGTCGACCACGCCGTCGCGCTCGGCGCGGACGCGATCGGCTTCGTGTTCTACCTGAAAAGCCCGCGCTTCGTGACCCATACGCAAGCCGCCGAACTCGCGCGCCGCGTGCCGCCGTTCGTGACGGTCACGGGCCTGTTCGTCAACGCGGGCGAGGCCGAGGTCGTGCAGGCTGCGCGCGCGGTGCCGCTCACGCTGCTGCAGTTCCACGGCGACGAAACGCCCGAGCAGTGCGCGGCGCTCGCCGCGGCGGCCGGGCTGCCGTGGATCCGCGCGCTGCGCGTCGGGCCGCAAACCACGCCGGCCGATTTGGTAGAATCGGCACATCGTTATTCAGCAGCCCGCGGCCTGTTGTTCGACACCCTCGTGGCGGACTACGGCGGCAGCGGCAAGGTCTTCGATTGGTCACTTATTCCTGCAGAACTCGCGCGTCGGGCCGTTTTGAGTGGTGGGTTGAACGCGCAAAACGTCGGTGATGCGATTCGCCAGCTGCGTCCGTTCGCGGTCGATGTCTCTAGCGGCATCGAAGCGCCGGACGCGAAGGGCGTGAAGGATCACGCCCGGATGACGGCCTTCGTGCGCGCGGTGCGCGCCGCGGACGCCGAAACCTGATGCGATGCCTTGCGGTGCGGCGCCCCTAACGCGGCGAGCCTACCCAAGCGCGAACCGAGAGTGACACCATGTACGATCTTCCGAACCAACTCGGCCATTTCGGCCCATACGGCGGCACCTTCGCCTCCGAAACGCTGATCCACGCGATCGAGGAACTGCGCGAGGCTTACGCCAAATACAGCGTCGACCCCGAGTTCCGCGCCGAATACGAGCGCGAACTCAAGCATTTCGTCGGCCGTCCGTCGCCCGTCTATCACGCGAAACGCTGGAGCGAGATGCTCGGCGGCGCGCAGCTGTACTTCAAGCGCGAAGACCTGAACCACACGGGCGCGCACAAGATCAACAACGTGATCGGCCAGGCGCTGCTCGCCAAGCGCATGGGCAAGCCGCGCGTGATCGCCGAGACCGGCGCGGGCCAGCACGGCGTCGCCACGGCCACCATCGCCGCGCGCTTCGGCCTCGAATGCGTGGTCTACATGGGTTCCGAGGACGTCAAGCGCCAGGCCGCCAACGTGTACCGCATGAAGCTGCTCGGCGCGACCGTGGTGCCCGTCGAATCGGGCTCGCGCACGCTCAAGGACGCGCTCAACGAAGCGATGCGCGACTGGGTCACGAACGTCGAGGACACGTTCTACATCATCGGTACGGTTGCGGGCCCGCACCCGTACCCGATGATGGTGCGCGACTTCCAGCGCGTGATCGGCGACGAATGCAAGGTGCAGATGCCCGAACTGACGGGGCGCCAGCCCGACGCCGTGATCGCGTGCATCGGCGGCGGCTCGAACGCGATGGGGATCTTCTATCCGTACATCGACGATAAGGACGTGCAGCTGATCGGCGTCGAAGCGGCCGGCGACGGCCTCGAAACGGGGCGCCACGCGGCCTCGCTGACGGCCGGCTCGCCGGGCGTGCTGCACGGCAACCGCACCTATCTGCTGCAGGACGCGGACGGCCAGATCATCGAAACCCATTCGGTTTCGGCGGGTCTCGACTATCCGGGCGTCGGCCCCGAGCACGCATGGCTCAAGGACATCGGCCGCGCGCAGTACGTGACGATCACCGACGATGAAGCCCTGCAGGCGTTCCACGACTGCTGCCGTATCGAAGGCATCATCCCGGCGCTCGAATCGAGCCATGCGCTGGCCTACGGTGCCAAGCTCGCGGCCACGCTGCCGCGCGACAAGGTCCTGCTCGTGAACCTGTCGGGCCGCGGCGACAAGGACATGCACACCGTCGCCGAACGCGGCGGCATCGAGCTGTAAGCACCGTGCGCGACCTGATCGATACACCGAACTCGGGCGGCGGCGCACGCGCGCCCGAGACGCATCCGCTGCTCGTGCCGCCGCCCGGCATCGAATTGCTGAACCGCGACTTCATGACCGCCGCGAACCATGTGCCGGACGGCTCGATCGACTTGATCGTGGCCGATCCGCCGTACGGGCTCGGCAAGGACTACGGCAACGATTCCGACATGCTGGTCGGCGACGACTATCTCGCCTGGACGCGCGCGTGGTTCGGCCTCGCGATTCCGAAGCTCAAGCCGAGCGGCTCGCTGTACGTGTTCTGCACGTGGCAGTACGCGCCCGAGATCTTCAGCTTCCTGAAGACGCGCCTGACCATGATCAACGAGATCATCTGGGACCGGCGCGTGCCGAGCATGGGCGGCACCACGCGGCGCTTCACGTCGGTACACGACAACATCGGCCTGTTCGCGGTATCGAAGGGCTACTACTTCGATCTCGATCCGGTGCGCATCCCGTACGACGCCGAAACCAAGAAGGCGCGCTCGCGCAAGATCTTCGAGGGCAGCAAGTGGCTCGAAATGGGCTACAACCCGAAGGACGTCTGGTCGATCTCGCGCCTGCACCGGCAGCACGCCGAGCGCGTCGATCATCCGACCCAGAAGCCGCTCGAGATCGTCGAACGCATGGTGCTGGCCAGCTGCCCGCCGGGCGGCCGCGTGCTCGACCCGTTCATGGGCAGCGGCACCACGGCGGTGGCCTGCGCGCGTCACGGCCGCGCGTTCGTCGGCTATGAAATCAATCCCGATTATTGCGAACTCGCGCTCGAACGCGTCGCCGCCATGACGGCGGCGGCCTGACGCGCGGCGTCACGTTTCCAGGAAACTCACCATGTCCCGTATTCAAAGCACCTTCGCCGCGCTCGCGGCCAACGGCAGGAAAGGGCTGATTCCGTTCATCACCGCGGGCGACCCGGATCCGGCCAAGACCGTCGAATTCATGCACGCGCTGGCCGCGGGCGGCGCCGACGTGATCGAGCTCGGCGTGCCGTTCTCGGACCCGATGGCCGACGGCCCCGTGATCCAGCGCTCGTCGGAGCGCGCGCTCGCGCGCGGCGTGACGCTGCGCAGCGTGCTGGCCGACGTGAAGCGCTTCCGCGAGCGCGACCGGACCACGCCCGTCGTGCTCATGGGCTATGCGAACCCGATCGAGCGCATGGGCGTCGCGGCGTTTGCCGAAGCCGCCAAGGCGGCCGGCGTGGACGGCGTGCTCGTGGTCGATTACCCGCCCGAGGAAGCGCACGAATTCTCGGCCGCGATGCGCGCCGTGGAGATCGATCCGATCTTCCTGCTCGCGCCCACCTCCACGCCGGAGCGCATCGAGGCGCTCGCGCGCGTGGCGAGCGGCTACGTCTATTACGTGTCGCTCAAGGGCGTGACCGGCGCCGGAAATCTGGATGTCGCCGATATTGCGGGTAAAATCCCGGCAATCAAGTCGCATGTGCCGGTTCCGGTAGGCGTCGGCTTCGGCATTCGCGACGCTGCCGCGGCGCGCGCCGTGGCCCGCCATGCCGATGCCGTGGTGATCGGCAGCCGCCTCGTGCAGCTGCTCAAAACCGCCGCGCCCGACGTCGCCGCCGCGGAACTGCAGGCGTTCATCGCCGAAGTGCGCGCCGCGCTCGACAGCGACGCTTAAAAGATAAGGAACGATACGATGAGTTGGCTCGACAAACTGCTGCCGCCCAAGATCAAACAGACCGACCCGAAGAGCCGCAAGGGCATTCCGGAAGGGCTGTGGGTCAAGTGCCCGTCTTGCGAGGCCGTGCTGTACCGCAACGATCTCGAAGCGAACCAGCACGTCTGCCCGAAGTGCGATCACCATATGCGCATCGGCGCGCGCGAGCGCCTCGACGCGCTGCTCGATCCGGAAGGCCGCTATGAAATCGGCCAGGAAATCGTGCCCGTCGATTCGCTGAAGTTCAAGGACAGCCGCAAGTACACGGAGCGGATCAAGGAAGCGATGGACGAGACCGGCGAGACCGATGCGATGGTCGTGATGGGCGGCGCGATCCACACGCTGCCCGTCGTGGTGGCCGCGTTCGAGTTCGCGTTCATGGGCGGCTCGATGGGTTCCGTGGTCGGCGAGCGCTTCGTGCGCGGCGCGCAGAGCGCGCTCGAACAGCACGTGCCGTTCATCTGCTTCTGCGCCTCGGGCGGCGCGCGCATGCAGGAAAGCCTGCTGTCGCTGATGCAGATGGCCAAGACCACGGCGATGCTGACCAAGCTGTCCGAAGCCAAGCTGCCGTTCATCTCGGTGCTGACCGATCCGACCATGGGCGGCGTGTCGGCCTCGTTCGCGTTCCTCGGCGACGTCGTGATCGCGGAACCGAAGGCGCTGATCGGCTTCGCGGGCCCGCGCGTGATCGAGCAGACCGTGCGCGAGAAACTGCCGGAAGGCTTCCAGCGCGCCGAATTCCTGATCAAGACAGGCGCGATCGACATGATCGTGGACCGCCGCAAGATGCGCGAGGAAATCGCCCAGCTGATCGCGCTGCTGCAGCGCCAGCCGGCCGATGCGCTGGCGTAATGAGCGCGTTTTCCACGCTGGACGCCTGGCTCGAACATCTGAACAGCGCGCACCCGGTCGGCATCGACATGGGTTTGACGCGTATCGGTAAGGTCAAGGAAGCGCTCGGACTCGCGTTCGAGTGCCCCGTGATCACCGTCGGCGGCACGAACGGCAAGGGCTCCACCTGCGCCTATCTGGAAACCATCCTGCTGCGCGCGGGCTACAAGGTCGGCTGCCATACGTCGCCGCACCTGCTCGACTTCAACGAACGCGCGCGCATCAACGGCGTCAACGCCACCGACGCCGAACTGCTGCCGCATTTCGAGGCGGTGGAGCAGGCGCGCCTGAGCCTCGCCGAACCCGTCACGCTCACGTACTTCGAATTCACGCTGCTCGCGATCCTGCGTTGCTTCGCGGCGCGTGGGCTCGACGCCGTGATCGTCGAAGTGGGCATGGGCGGGCGCCTCGACGCGGCCAACATCGTCGATACCGACTGCGCGATCGTCACGAGCATCGATCTCGACCACACCGAATATCTCGGCGACACGCGCGAGAAGATCGCGTTCGAGAAGGCCGGCATCTTCCGCCCGGGCAAGCCCGCGATCTGCAGCGATCCGGCCGCGCCCGAGACGCTCGTCGCGCATGCTGCGGCGATCGGCGCGGATCTGTGGCTCGCGGGCCGCGATTTCCGCTACGAGGTCCAGCCGGGCAGCGAACGCCGCCAGTGGAGCTACCTCGGCCGCGACAAGCACTACCACGGGCTCGCCTATCCGGCGCTGCGCGGCGCGAACCAGCTGTTGAACGCGTCGGGCGCGCTGGCCGCGCTCGAATCGCTGCGCGAGCGCCTGCCCGTGTCGGCGCAGGATATCCGCCTCGGGCTCGCCAACGTCGAGCTGCCGGGCCGCTTCCAGGTGCTGCCGGGCAAGCCCGCGATCGTGCTCGACGTCGCGCACAACCCGCATGCGGCGGCCGTGCTCGCGCAGAATCTCGGCAGCATGGGCTATTTCCCGTACACGTACGCGGTGTTCGGCGCGATGCACGACAAGGATCTGGCCGGCGTGGTGCGCCATCTGCGGCCCGAAATCGATCATTGGTGCGTGACCGATCTGCCCGGCCCGCGCGGCGCGGGCGCCGCGCAGCTCGAAACCGTGCTGCGCGAGAACGGCGTGGCGGAAAGCCCCGAGTCGAGCATCAGCCGCTTCGAAACGCCGGCCGACGCGTACCGTTATGCGCTAAGCCGGGCCACCGAAAATGATAGAATCGTGGTTTTCGGTAGTTTCCTCACTGTGGCGGGGGTCATGGCCTTCCGCAAATCGCAGCAACACTGACTGACTGACGGGTGCCTCGGGCTCAGCCATTCATGGGTATTTTCTCGTTCCGCAATCAAGACGACGACGCGCGCCCCACGCGCGGCGCGCGTACCAACCCACGGGGCGAGCGCGGCTACGGCGGCGAGCGGGGCCAGCGGCGCACGCGCCGCAGCGAGCGGCCGGCCGCCGACGCCCTGATGCTCGATCCCACGCTTCCCGAGAAGCAGCGCGCGCGGCGCCGCCTGGTCGGCGCGATCGCGCTCGTCGTGGCCGCCGTCATCGTGCTGCCCCTCGTGCTCGATTCGCGTCCCAAGCCCGTGACGAGCGACATCGCGATCGACATCCCGAATCCGCCGCCGAGCGCGACGGCCTCTACGTCCAACGCCAATTCCGATACCGCGCCCGAGCAGGGCGCGTCGATGGGCGGCCTCGCGCTCGCCGCGCCTGGCGCGGCCAACGGCTCGAACGCGTCGAACACGTCCACCGGTTCCAATGCTTCGGCCGCGTCCAACACGCCCGCCGCGCAGGGCACGCCCGCCGGCAGCGGCGCGCCGCAGGCGCTGGCCGCCGCGAAGCCCGCACCGGTGCCCGCCGCACCCAAACCCGCCGCCAAGACGCCGCCCGCGAAGCTGTCGGCCGCGGCCGATACCGACACGGCGGCCGCGGCCGACGGCGGCGACGCTTCGTCGCCGGCCTCGCCGCCGGGCGCCCGGTTTGCCGTGCAGCTCGGCAGCTTCCGCGACGAAGCCACCGCGCAGTCGTGGCTCACGCGCTTGAGAAAGCTCGACGTACCCGCATATATCGAACACCGCCAGCAGGCCAACGGCCAAACCGCCGTTTTGCTGCGCGCGGGGCCCTTCGCCGATCGCGCGACGGCGGCGGAGGCCGTGGCCAAGGTGCGCGGCGCCGGTCTGGCTCAATAAGGCGGCGCGGCTCGCATGATGTTGACGGTTTTCGACTATGTTGTATTGGCGGTGATCGCGTTGTCGGCGCTGCGCGGCGCGTGGCGCGGCCTGATCACCGAGGTGTTCGGGCTGATCGGCTGGTTCGTCGCGATCGTGATCGCGGGCCGCTATGCCGGGGCCGTGGCTCCGTTGATCCCGGCGAATTGGCCGGGCGGAGAATTGACGCAGTGGGTCGCGGCGTTCGCGGCGATCGCGATCTGCGTGGTGCTCGTCGCAAGCGTCGTCAACGCGCTGCTGGCGCGCATCGTGCAGGTCTCGGGCCTCGGCGGCGCGGATCGCTCGCTGGGCCTGATGTTCGGCCTCGTGCGCGGCGCGCTGCTGGTCGTGCTGCTCGTGGCCGCGGCGGGGTTCACCGACCTGCCGAAACAGAATTTCTGGCGCAACGCGCTGTTGCGCCCAACCGTCGAGCAGGGCGTGCTGATGCTCAAGCCTTTTGTGCCCGACGGGGTGGCCCAGTACCTGCGCGTCTAGTCCGCTAGTACGCGAGATGGCGTCGCCGAGACCGGTTCATATCGTTTCTGGAAGGAACTGCCATGTGTGGCATCGTAGGCGTTATCTCTTACTCCCCGGTCAATCAGCTGATCTATGACAGCCTGCTGCTGCTGCAGCATCGCGGTCAGGACGCCGCCGGCATCGCGACCGGCGACGGCAGCAACTTCTACGTGTACAAGGCCAACGGCATGGTGCGCGACGTGTTCCGCACGCGCAACATGCGCAGCCTGCCCGGCACCTACGGTATCGGCCAGGTGCGCTACCCGACGGCCGGTTCGGTGTCGAGCGAGGCCGAGGCGCAGCCGTTCTACGTGAATGCGCCGTTCGGCATCACGCTCGCGCACAACGGCAACCTGACGAACGCGGAGCAGCTCAAGGACGAGATGTTCCGCATCGACCGCCGCCACATCAACACGCAGTCCGACAGCGAAGTGCTGCTCAACGTGCTCGCGCACGAGCTGCAGCTGTCGACCTCGGGCCTGCAGATCGATCCGGACTCGGTGTTCAAGGCCGTCAGCGGCGTGCACCGCCGCGCGCGCGGCTCGTACGCCGTGGTCTCGCTGATCGCGGGCCGCGGCCTGCTCGCGTTCCGCGACCCGTACGGCATCCGCCCGCTGTGTCTCGGCAAGCTCGAGACCGAGCGCGGCACGGAGTGGATGATCGCGTCGGAATCGGTCGTGCTCGACGGCACGGGCTTCGAGTTCGTGCGCGACGTGCAGCCGGGCGAGGCGATCTACATCACGCTCGACGGCGAACTGCACAGCCGCCAGTGCGCCGAGCACCCGAGCCTGAACCCGTGCCTGTTCGAATACGTGTATCTGGCGCGTCCCGATTCGCGCCTCGACGGCGTGGCCGTCTATAACGTGCGCCTGCGCATGGGCGACTACCTGGCCGAGAAGATCAAGCGCGAGCTGCCGAACGTGCCGATCGACGTGGTCATGCCGATTCCCGATTCGTCGCGTCCGGCCGCGATGCAGGTTGCCGCGAAGCTCGGCGTCGAATATCGCGAGGGCTTCTTCAAGAACCGCTATGTGGGCCGCACCTTCATCATGCCGGGGCAGGCCGTGCGCAAGAAGTCGGTGCGCCAGAAACTCAACGCGATGAGCGTCGAGTTCAAGGACAAGCACGTGCTGATCGTCGACGATTCGATCGTGCGCGGCACCACCTCGCACGAGATCGTGCAGATGGCGCGCGACGCGGGCGCGAAGTCGGTGATCTTCGCGTCGGCCGCGCCGCCCGTGCGCTACCCGAACGTCTATGGCATCGACATGCCCACGCGCGGCGAACTCGTCGCGCACGGCCGTACCGATGCCGAGGTGGCCAAGGTGATCGGCGCCGACTACCTCGTCTATCAAGACGTCGGCGATCTGCGCCGCGCGATGCGCGACATCAACCCGGAACTCGAGCATTTCGATGCATCGTGCTTCGACGGCGACTACATCACAGGCGACATCACGCCCGAATATCTCGATGCGCTGGAGCGCGCGCGCCTCGCGCCGGCTTCGCAGGCCGACCGCGATACGAGCGACGCAGGCGACGCATTGGTGCGCTGAGCCGCCGGCGCGCCTCGCCGGTTGCCCGTCCCCCGCCTTGGGTTGCCCCGTGTTACGATAGCTGCTGCGTCGATTTGAGTTCAGCTTGCGGACGCGGGGCAACCCGAAACAGCTAAAGCGAAGGCCGGCCGTCCTCCAGGTCCGCGCCCGAGCCCGATGCTTGTCCCGCCGTACCCGCAAGCCCGCCGATGCCGACGCATGAGCGGGCTTTTTGTCGTCCGGCGTACGGGCGGCGGCACGCGCACCTTGTCATGCACTTCGTATCAAGCACACAGGATCAACCGGACATGGACGACTCCCTCCATCTCGATACGCTCGCGGTTCGCGCGGGCACGCTGCGCAGCGAATACAACGAACATTCGGAAGCGCTGTTCCTGACCTCGAGCTTCTGCTTCAAGAGCGCGGCCGACGCGGCCGAGCGCTTCAAGAACTCGGAAACGGCCTACACGTACTCGCGCTTCACGAACCCGACCGTGAGCATGTTCCAGGAACGCCTGGCCGCGCTCGAAGGCGGCGAGGCCTGCATCGCCACCGCGTCGGGCATGGCCGCGATCTTCTCGGTCGTGATGGCCGCGCTGCAGGCGGGCGACCATATCGTGAGCTCGCGCAGCCTGTTCGGCTCGACCATGAACATGTTCGCGCAGATCTTCAGCAAGTTCGGCATCACCACGACGTTCGTCGATCCGACCGATCTCGACGCGTGGCAAGCCGCAGTGCGGCCCGAGACCAAGATGTTCTTCCTCGAAACGCCGTCGAACCCGCTCACGGAACTCGCCGACATCGAGGCGATCGGCAAGATCGCGAAGGCCGCGGGCGCGTTGTTCGTCGTCGACAACTGTTTCTGCAGCCCGGCGCTGCAGAACCCGCTGAAGCTCGGCGCCGACGTGGTCATGCACTCGGCCACCAAGTTTCTCGACGGGCAGGGCCGCGTGCTCGGCGGCGCGCTGGTCGGCTCGCGCGCGTTCATCGTCGACAAGGTGTTTCCGTTCGTGCGCAACGCGGGCCCGACGCTGTCCGCGTTCAACGCTTGGGTCCTGCTCAAGGGCATGGAGACGCTCGGGCTGCGCGTCGAGCGGCAATCGGCCAATGCGCTCGAACTCGCGCGCTGGCTCGAGGCGCATCCGGCCGTGAAGCGCGTGTTCTACCCGGGCCTCGAATCGCATCCGCAGTACGCGCTCGCGCAACGTCAGCAGAAGGCGGGCGGCGCGGTGGTGTCGTTCGAGGTGCACGGCGACACCCCCGAGGCGCAGCGCGCGAATGCGTGGCGCGTGATCGACGGCACGCGCATCGTCTCGATCACGGCCAACCTCGGCGATACGCGCACGACCATCACGCATCCCGCGAGCACCACGCATAGCCGCATCACGCCCGAGGCGCGCGCGGCGGCGGGCATTTCCGAAGCGCTGCTGCGCGTGGGCGTGGGGCTCGAGGATCCGGCCGATATCCGTAACGATCTCGCGCGCGGTTTGGACGCGTGAGGCGCGTGCGACTTCGCGCAAGCCTCAAGGTATCCAAAACATCGTGCGCGCCGCGAAAAAACACGCCGTAATGCGCGTATCGACGCAAATATGCTGCACGAATCCGGAAGGCGCTTGTAGAATCGAGCAGTAGCGAGGCTGCTGCGTAGCGGCTTCGTTCATTCAACGAAAACACCTGGTAGGAGAACCATGGCGACTTCCGCTAAAAAGGTGGCGGCCAAGAAGGCTGCCGCGCCGGCCAAGAAAGCGGCCGCACCGGCTAAGAAAGCAGCAGCTCCCGCACGCAAAGTCGTAGCCAAGAAGGCGCCCGCCGCACCGGCACCGATCAAGGATACTTTCACGAAGGCATCGCTCGCCGCGCATCTGGCCGCGCAAACCGAAGTCGAGCTGAAGTCGGTCAAGGCCGTGCTCGCCGCGCTCGAAGGCGCCGTGCTCGGTTCGGTCCACAAGAAGGGCGCCGGCGAATTCACGCTGCCGGGCCTGCTCAAGATCACCGCGCAAGTGGTGCCGGCCAAGAAGAAGCGCTTCGGCAAGGATCCGTTCACGGGCGAAGAGCGCTGGTTCCCGGCAAAGCCGGCCAGCGTGCGCGTGAAGGCACGTGCGCTGAAGAAGCTGAAGGACGCAGCCGCGTAAGCGTCGCACGACAGGCTGCCGGATATGTGCCGGCGGCGATCGCCGTGTTCGCGAATCCCCGTGTGTGAAAGCGCACGGGGATTTTTGTTTGCGCGGCGCGCTGAGATGGCTTTCATGTGTCGCCGGCGCCACCGCGGCCATGATTTCCGTGCTCGGCGCGCCGGCAACAAAAAAGCCAGCCACGGCCGAAACCTGTGACTGGCTTTGCGGTTCGGCGGCGCGGCGCCGATGACGCCGCGTGCCGAATGCGCCGTGCTTAGAACTTGTGGCGCAGGCCGAGTGCGACCAACTCTTGCGAGCGCGTGCCGGCGTAGCCGTACGAACCGATCGACGCTTCCGCAACCTGGGTGCCGCCGCTTGCTGTGCGTTGCGTGCCGCTCGCGTGCTGGTACGCGCCGATCAGGTAGACGTCGGTGCGCTTCGACAGCGAGTAGTCTGCGCCGACCGAAGCCTGATGGTATTTCGCGTCCGTGTCGCCGCTCGCGTTCGTGTACGCGTAGCCGAGGCCGAGCAGCAGCGACTGCGTGACCTGGTAGTTCGCGAATGCGCGACCGGTATGGAAGCGCTCGGTCGACGTGAAGTTCGACTGAGCGTCCGGCCGGTATTGCGAGAAGCTGTAGCCGAGGCCGAGCGTCACCGGACCGAGCACGTACTGGCCGGCGGCTTGCGCGATGTTGATCGACTTCGCCGTGGCGTAACCGCCGACGATCGGGTTGTTCGAGGTGTCGAGGCCGGTCGCCGTCGGGCTCGTCCAGCCGCCCGAGCCGTCTGCCGCGACCGCGCGCGAGCTGCCGTTCTCGATGTGGAGGAAGCCGGCTGCGAGGCCGACCGGACCGTTGATGTAGGTGGCTGCGCCGCCCCACGTCTGACCCTGGCCCGGATGGCCGGCCACACCGCTCAGCGCGTACAGGCCTTCGACCTGGAAGCCCGCGTAGACCGGCGACACATACTTGATCGCGTTGCTGACGCGGATGCTGTTGTCGTTGTTGTCGACGTCACCCGGCGTTGCGAAGACGCTGCCGAAGTAGTTGTCGCCCGTCAGGCCCTGAACCATGTCGGTGAGCGGTTCGTACTGGCGGCCCAACGTCAGCGTACCGTACTGGGCGTGGTCCAGTCCGACATAAGCCTGGCGGCCGAAGATGCGGCCGCCCTGGTTGAGGCGGCCGGTACCCGGATCGAAGCCGTTTTCGATCTGGAAGATCGCCTTCAGGCCACCGCCCAGGTCTTCTGCGCCCTTGAGGCCCCAGCGCGGACCCTGCAGGTTACCCGACAGCATCTGCCACGAATTGATGGCCTCGCCGTTATTGCCGTGAACGTATGCGATCGACGTATCGATCACGCCATACAGCGTCACGCTGGTTTGAGCATGAGCGGCACCGGCAGCGCCCAGCAGTGCGAGCGAGAGGGTGGACAGTGCGAGTTTTTTCATCTTTCAGTATCTCCACGCGAGTAATTCGTCAGTCATTATTTGTTGCGCATTGGAGAATAGCGCAGTGCCACACGCGTAAGAAAGCTCAAAAAATAAAGTGTCGCCAAAACATCACAGCGCGGAAAAATCCATATATATCAAATACATCTGAGACTATTCCTAAGTGAGCAATAGTTAACAATTATTGCGTTGCGATTGTTGTGATGGCTGGCGCTCAGGCGCCGCTGGCAACGGTTCCATGCCCTTGCAGGCGGCGAAGATGTCGATCGCAAACGTTTGCGGATGGGTGTGCGTTGCGGCAAGGGATACCAGGCACGTCGATGCCCGTCGACACCGCGCGCAACCGCAACTCGACGGGATGAATATGGTGTGCTTGCGCCAGTCGATTGCGCGTCGCGTGGTGCGCATCCGTCGCGGGACGATTTGCGCGCCGCTTGCGCGGCAAACATGATTCGCGACGGCTCTTCAGGCCGCGGCCGATGCCTCGGGATTACTTGTCCGGGAACCGTGCCGTCGCTGCCGCGGCATCCTCGGGCGAGGACCGGTGCGTTGCGCCGCGCGCCGCCGCGAATTCCGCGCCGAGGAGCAGCACGGCAGCGGAGAAGTAAAGCCACATCAGCAGCACCGCGAACGATCCCGCCGCGCCGAATGCACTCGCCGTGCCGGCGTGCGCGAGATACAGCGCGAACAGCTTCCTGCCGCCGGAGAACAGGAGCGCCGACACGCTGCCTCCGATCGCGGCATCGCGCCAGTCGACGCGTGCGTCCGGCAGGAACTTCATCAGCGTGGCGAACGCGCTGGCGAGCACGACGATGCCGACGACAAATTGCATCAGATTGCTGATCGCGATGTAGGGCGAATTGCCCCAGAGCCATGCACTGACAAACGTGATCGCGGTGTCGAGCACGAGCGAGACGATCAGCAGGAACGCGACGCCCAGCACAAGCCCGAACGAGATCAGGCGCACCCGCACGAGCCCGAGCACGCTCGACCAGCGGCTGTCGGTCGCCGGCCAGATCACGCTCAGTGCGGTGTTCAGCGACGCGAACGTCGCCGAGGCGCCGACCGCCAGCGCGCCGAACGAGATCAGCGTCGCGAGCCAGCCGTGGCCGCCGCTGCGGTGCGCGCTCTGGACGATGGTCTGCACGCTCGTGGCGGCATCGTCGCCGATCAGCTGGTGCGCCTGTTCGAACACCTGTCCACGTGCGGCTTCGTCGCCGTAGAACCAGCCGGCCACCGCGATGACCATCACCAGCATCGGCGCGAGCGAGAACGCGGAATAGAATGCGATGCTCGCGGCCATCGCGGAGCAGCGATCGTCGGAGAAGCGCTTGAACGCGGTCAGTGCCCAATGGGCCTGTGTTTGTGCGATACGTGCCGCTTGATCGGGGATAGTGGGTTTCATGTCGTGTTGACTCGCGACGCGGAATGCCGGCAATCGTTGGGAATCGAACCGCTCCGTATTGACGCGAAGCATGGATCATCGTTGCGTGGACGGCTCGGGGCTTTGCCGGTTTCCCTCGCAATCGGACTGAGGCCATCATGCCACATCGTTTCCGGTGCCCGTTGCCGGAAAACCGCCGCCGCTCAAATCGGGACGGAAACGCATGCGCAGCTCGGATGGCGGCGTGAAGGCCGGCACGATGCGGTTGCCTGCACCTCGCGCGAACGGCGCGATGCGCGCCGCACGCGGGAAATTGGCGGCGATAACGCAGGTCAGAAGCTGCTATTCTTCACGTTGTTGGCGCGTCTGATGCTCTGCTGCCGTTCGAACCTGTCATGCGACGGCGGTTTCCGCTGTGCTCTCTGCTCTGATCGGGATGATTCGTCGCGCAGCGATGGCGCGTGCGGCGGCATCGTCTGCATGGCGATGCGGAGCCGGGCCTCGGTTCCGATCGGCGCGGCGATGTGCGGCACGATCACGGTGGATCGGCGCGCAGAACCATCCGAAGCGGTGCCGCGCAAGCGGGAAGCCTGCACGCCGGGCGCGGGTGACAAGCCGGTTGCGGCGAGGTGTCGGGCCCGCCGGAAGCGCCAATGCGTCGGCGCTTGTTTTTGAAAGGCACTCTCGTGACTCAACGTATTCTCGGACCGAGTGACATCGCCGCGCACGATCATTCGGTGATTCCACGCTTCCGCCTGCCGGAGCGCGCGACGGTATTCTCCGCGCGTGCCGGGCGGCTGCGTCAGCTCGCCGACCTGAATCCGATCGGCGGCTACGTGCGCCTGATGGCGGTCGTCGCGGACGCGCAGCATGCGGTGCTGCAGGACTTCGCTGCCGCGGCGCCGCCGAACGAGGCGATCAGGCGCGCGCAGCAGCACGCGATGCCGCTCGTGCCGGCGCTGTCCGGCGAGCGCGATCCGCAATGGCGCGCCGTGCTGCATCGCCTGATCGACCGCCTCGAACAGGCCGGGCTCGTCAATCAGGCGCTTGCCCGGCTGCTCGACCGGATCCGCCTGATGACGCCCGCCGCGCTCGACGCACAGGCGGACGCGCTGCTCGCGCTGCGCTATGCCGCAGTCGACCGGACGACCGCGCCGTTCGTGATGGCGGCGCTGCAGGTCGTCTGGACCGATCTCGCGAGCCGTGTCAGCCCCGCCGACGTACCGTTCCTCGATCAACCGGGCCTGTGCCCGGTGTGCGGCACGCATCCCGTCGCGAGCATCGTGCGTACCGGCGGCCCGCTCCAGGGCTGCCGCTTCCTGCAATGCAGCCTGTGCGCAACCGAATGGCACATGGTGCGCACGAAGTGCTCGCACTGCGATTCGACGAAGGGGATTGCGTACCACGGTGTCGAAGGCGGCAGCGCAGCCGTGAAGGCCGAGTCGTGTGACGAATGCAGGACGTATCGCAAGATCGGCTATCAGGACAAGGATGCCGGCTTCGAGCCGCTTGCCGACGATCTCGCGAGCCTCACGCTCGATT
>JAOZJS010000091.1:0-103355 GCA_025882695.1 Amerodectes protonotaria
GAGAGAGAGAGAGAGAGAGAGAGAGAGGGAGAAAAAAGACAGACGATAGAAATAAATACCTCCAATCATCATCAATTTCTTCTTCAAAATTTAACCTTCAATTTTAGTTGGACAATTATCGAAATTCTTCCCATTTCATCTCTATGTATGTGTAAAAAATTGAAATTTGCCGCGTTAATCTGATGTGTGTGTCTATGTTTGCCAAGAAAATGAAAATGGAAAAAATTTTCCTTTGCCTGTTGCTTCTGATCTTGAAGCGCTATCTATCACTAATGCTTGTGTTGCTTCAAGAATACTAATACCATTGCTAAAGAATGGTAATAATTATTATACCATCAAATTTTGGGCAGATATGATCACCCATAGTTCCTATATTTCTAATGCCATGGTCAAGATCATTGAGATCATTTGTATTGTTTGGATTAGTTGTAATTTGTCGCAATAATTTATAAACTAAATTTTCAATAAACAACCTTATCATCATCATTGTCACACCTGTACACACACCTGTACCTGTAGTCTGATAATCGTGTTTTTTTTTCAAACAACCATCATAACAATCAATTTCAATCAATTCATTCATTTGCTTTTTGTGAGCCAATTTCTCCGTTTTCGAAAAAAATTGTAGTCTTAGTTCATCCACCTACATTCATTTCTATATGTTTAGGTGTTGTTTTAGGTATGGTTTGGTTTTCTTGCAAAAGATTCTCCCCATCATTAGCGTAGCTTTTTACCGATCCGATTCTTATTTAACCATTCCGTTCAGTTCTAATTGATCGTTTTTTGCATTTGCTTTGATTTAACCAGAATATTTGGTCATCAAGACACTAACACAAATAGTAGTAATATTAATAAAACAATAACTACTGAATCCACTGATCACCCTCCGCAATCTTCAACACTCATACCAAAACCTTTAATACAATCATTGGATAGTAGCTTAAGTTGCCCAGAAAAAGTAAAAGAAGGAGAAAGAGAAGCACCAACTCCATTGGTCACCACCGAATCACAATCACTCCTGGTGGATTATAACGAACGCTCTATAAGCGACCAAAATAACAAATCTTCAGTACCGAATGACCAAGGACAACAACAGTCGTTGACTTTAACGAACATACAGGTAAGTGTAAAACTGTGCTTATTCGAATGGTTTTTGGTTAAAGTGAGTGTGTTTGAAATCAGGAGGAAAATTCTGTGATCACACAACAACCAATCAAAATAATGGCTGAAACTGCAACCATGAATCGTTCTAAGCGAATGCTAAAACGTGTTATAAGCTATGATTATGGCGATGAATGTAATTCATTCGAATCCAATACATTCAATGAATTCTGCCCAACCCCAATCAAATCTTCTGTCGATTCCAACAATTGTGATGATCTGATTACCGAATCGGTAGATGATAATAATAATAATTGCACTACACCAACGTCAGTGACACCCAAATCGGAAAGCACAACCGTAAATGGTGAAAACAGCCAAAAACCAGAAGTCTTTCCTTCACTTCCTGATGTGATGTTAAGAAAGCTTTGTCTTCTACGAGAGAATACTTGCAGGTATTTATGCTGCTTATTATGATTATGTTTAGAATCTTGAAATGCCATTTTCTCCCCCAGCATTGAAAGCTTGAGCGAGCAAGAGATCGATGCCAAATTTCATACATTGGCATTAGCATTCAAAACTGATAAATTCACCCTGGAACAACGGATTAAACTCTATCGACACCAGAGAGATGTGGCTGAAAATGATGCAAACACTGAGCTGAGGAATCTTAGTGAATATGTTCAAGAACTGTATCGGCTTTTATTGGGCAGCGATAGCAAATTCTTTTATAATAACAATCTTAGTTTCAATCAATTGAAAGAATTGAAAGAAATGTTGGACAAGATAAATTTGCAGACCCAAGTGATTAAAGCGTCGGTAATGAGAATATCATCTCGGGCCGAGCTATACGGATCGGTCAAACAAGAAGAAAAATTAAGCACTGCTTTTGATGTTATACTAATGCACACCGAAAATTTGAAACGAGCTAAAGAAAGAGATGCCAAAGAATTGGAAGATTTAAAACGTTTGCTCCAATGTACCGGATTAAAAAACAATAATCAAAACGAATCGGATACTTCGGATACTTTTGATCTGAGCAACATGTTCAACGCAGCCTCTAATAGGCGTTCTAGTGCAAAAAGCGTAAGTACTAAGCTTAAGCGTCAGTTGAACGAGGGGTTGGTAAACTTCCGAGCTGAACCAAACATAAATGGGTGGATAACTTGGCATTACAACAGAAACAGAACAAAAAGAAGGAGGAGAATATGTCCTAAATCATCCTGCCTTCTCTCCTTCTCTCGCGCGTACAATTGGATTCAATTTGTCTTTTCAACTTTGACTCGTAACTCTTTTTATAGGGTCTTTTTATTGTACGTGCGCAATGCTAAAGCTCTGGATTTTTGCCTGAAAAAAAATTGGCTCTAAATCCGAAAAGGTTAAACACCGCTGGACTAGATTATTTATTCAGTTCGGAATATTCCCCGCCAGAAAGAGAGAGAGAGAGAGAGAGAGATAAATAATTTTTGGGTTTCCCCTAAAATGAAGGATCAAAGAGCTAACCTTTCTTTAGTTTTTCCCTCTTTCAACCTTTCTTTAAAGAGATTGATAAACTTAAAGTTAAATAACTGAGTTTTTTGATCTGTACTAAATTGAATTTTCAAATTTTTGACGATCAATTTTTTCATTTTAATTTTTTATTGAAACAAATAGAAAGAGTCGTTAAAAATAAACCCATTGCTCATGTCAAATCATTTGCAGAATATCCAAGTCAATTATCAACAAACAAGTCGCGGTTGTGGATTATCCAAAGAAATGAAAAGAACACGCCGATTATCCGTTCCAGCAGCTGAGATTCGTAATAGACCGAAATTATTGCAGCTACTGAGCGAAAAAAAATTCTCAGATGATTTGGAAAAACAAGGACAAGATGATAAAAATTTCCATAATCGAACAGCACGATCTGAAACCCCAAGACCAGTTATTAAAATTGATGAGAACGATGAACATTCGGAACACGAACATAATGATGGAGATTTTAATTTTAGTGATGAATTAGGCCATGCCAATTTTAACAAAAAACTGTCAATAACGCCGATTGATATAAAGGAACAAGTAGAGTTGTTGAATGGTCATTGCAATAATTTTGAGGATGATGAACAAACCAACATGGAAGGTTTGGCCGAGAAGCAAAACATCAAAGATAATAACAAAATCAAAGCGAAGCGCTTTTATAAAGAGCTTGTGCAAAGATTGGCACCATTCGAGGATAAAACATGGAAACAAAAAATGAATGATAAATTTTCAAAATTCTTTCAAGCAATTTGTGTCCTTTTGACGATGATCAGGTAAATGTCACAACCTGGTTTAAAATTAATGTCTTTAATATTCTTATCCATTTTATTCTAGTGATGAAAGTCGATCAAAATTTTATTGGATCAAGCATTCAAATATTAGTTGCGAAATTGTGCGATATTTCATGTCTGGAACATTCATTTTAATGTCCATCGTTATATTGATTTGGTCTATTTTATTGCCAATGTTTTATAAATGATCTTGATAATCATTTTGTATCAGTTCCTTTTGTAAAAAAAATTAATTTGTTTTGCCTTGATATTATAATAAAAATAATTTTAAATGAAAAATTCATAATGGCGCTGTAAATTTGAAAATCGTACCAAAAATAGCGATAGTATCGATGTTCAGTTTTTTTGAACGCTTGAATTTTATTGTCGGCCTTTTGATTGGTGCGTGGTAGTGGTATCATCGTCATCATTCGGCAATCGTCAAAACTTGTTTGCACACTTATTTTCCAATCATTTTGTATTTTGTGTATTGGTGAGTTGAATTGATATTTTATTATCAAGACTATTTGTTAATGCAGATTTCCTTGGAATATTTCATTCCCTTTCATTATATGAACGACGATCAAGCTGATAACCAAAATAATAATAATAAGCAAATTTTTTTTTGATTATTATTGCTTTGGTTCAAATTTGCAAATTCTTGAATATTTCATCTTTGAAAAATGGATTCCCAACCAGCAGAAGTGAAAATCGACGATTTGAATGGTGATGACATGCCACCGTTGGAAACAATTGACGAAACCAAAACAACTTTGGCTCTAAACAATGATTTAGACAAGCAAAAGAATATTGTCATTTCAGAGGATGATAAAAAGAATCGTTCCGATGTTGACGACGATGAAAATGATAATGATCAGCCCAACAAAGATGGGTATACTGATATATTAAACAATGGTGATCTGAGAAAAAAAGTCATCAAAAAAGGTGATCCAAACATTCGACCACAACGTGGTAGCAAAGTTGTTATTAGTCTTCAGACAAGATTATATGCCGGTGATGACCAAGAAAATGTCGGAAAAGGCGAGCTGATCCAAGCTGAAACATTTGATCGTTTCGAATTGAATCTTGGTGATAATGATCTGCATCAAGGATTGGATCTGATGATACCGTTGATGGAACTAAATGAAGTTTGTCGTGCCATTATAAAACCTCGTTTTGCTTATGGGCCAAAAGGCAATAAAACTATTGGCATTCCAGAAAATGCCACATTGGATTGTTTGATTGAATTGTTGGAAATCCCAGCCCAAAATGATGATATTTTAGGCGAAGAAGATGAAACACCTGACTCCATATCCAATAAAGAATCCTTGGACGATCGACTAAAGATTGGAAATTATAAAAAAACTCGTGGCAATTTTTGGTATGAACGAGGCGAATATTCATTGGCCATTCAATGCTACCGGGGTGCATTGAAATATTTCGATGCCAACCAAAATGAATTGAAACTGATCGACCAGAATGGAAACGAGAATTTAGGACAAAATTCAGAAGAATCGTTGGCCAAAATTGAAGATTTGATTGAAAAACGTGCCCTAACATTCAATAATTTAGCTGCTGCCCAAATGAGTCTGGAAGCTTTTGATAGCGCAATGCGTTCTTTAAATGATTCTTTATTGTTGCGACCAGATAATTTCAAAGCATTGTTCAGACGTGCAAAAATCCAAACGAATAAAGGCAATATTGAAGAAGCGATTGAAGATTTGAAAAAAGCTGCAAAAATCAATCCCGGATCTGAATCCATAGCGCTCGAATTGGAAAGATTGAATAAAATCCTGGCTAAACAACTCAAAGAACAGAAAGAGCTTTATCGTAGAATGGTGCAAGGCAAACAAAGCAATGACCAGGGAAAAAGTAAGAATACAACCATTTTAGGTTCGGAAAGAAAGCTAAATCAAACCAAAAGCAAATGGTTACGTTGGCTTGGCTGGCCAGTATTATCATTGGGAATCGTTACTGCAGGGGCCATTGCTATCCAATTGTTATACACAACAGCCAAGTAAAAATGTAGATGATTATAATGTTTGTTTTTTATTAAATTCGATTTGCGAAGTTTTTATGGACCCGAATTGTTTTCACGTGTTGAAAAACTGACCAATCACACTAATTGGGTTGATATTAAAGCATAATTTATACTATAAAAATATGATCATTGTGCTCTGGGAGAATGATTTCAATCTACCTTTCTACTTCTTGCGCAATTCTTGCCAGCACTTATAAGAGTTTTCATTTCCGTATTTTAGATTTGGCAAAACCATTGAAAATATTTTCCACTGATTCTGCTCTTTGTTTTTATTTCCAGAATAATATAGGAGAAGACCATTCCAGCTAAAAGTTTGTTCGTTCCAACGATAGCCAGGCAAACATAACGCAGACGCGATTGGATCGTTTCTTATTATTATTCTGGATATATTTCACACATTTCATCGGTGATGGTGGTGGCTCCTTGTTTCCAAGCATTAGTTTCTACATTCTCAGTGGTTTCTACGTAGGCGTCAGTTTCTGGTATTCTGGTCCCATGATTCCGAGAAATTGGAGCTGTTGGTTTGTTAATTAAGAGCTGTTTTATTTGTTTTAATAATTGTCACAATCAAGAATCGCATAAAATTATTTCAAAAATAAACAACTGATCCTTAGTTTCAATAGCGGTTGTTGTGCTGATTCTCATTCCACGAGAATCACAATGGATAAAGTTCAACCAAGTGTCAATCATCCAGCCATTATTGCCAAAACCACCATTGATGGCTCGCCATCCAGTAAAACAACAATCAAGCTAGAATTGAACAATGCCAACCTCTTTGCTGGAGGAATCGATGATCCGGATGGTTTGGTGGCTAGCAATCGATTGACACCAGAATTGATCATGAGAGCTGAGAAAGAAGTCAACGAGAAGGATGCTTGGCGCTTGAGAGATATCGAAGCACTACGAGAAATCGTACGAGGTAAAAATTTGCGTTGATTGGTTTCAACATGACCGATGAATATTATTGAATTCAGGTGAACCAGCTCTGCGATGTCGTCTGGATGATGCATTCTTGTTGCGTTTTCTTCGCGCTCGACGTTTCGATTATGATGGAGCTTTTCGTTTGATATGTGATTATTATCAATTGTATACCAAAAATCCAGAAGTATTCATTGGTTTGGATCAATTGAAATGTATATTTGAAGCTAATTGTATGCAAGCGATTGAAGGACGATCCAAAAACGATGAGGCAATCTTTTTGCTACGTTTAGGCAGTTGGAACCCGAGAAAGTTTAGTTTTGATTATATAATAGCAGCAGCCATCATGAGTATGGAACATTTGATTCGTGACGAAGTGACCCAGATAAACGGTATCATTTGCATAGTTGATATGGCTGGTTTTAGTTGGGGTCAATTGCGAAAATTTGGCCCCACTCAAGCGAAAAAAGTCATACATATTTTGGACAAAAGTCTACCGATACGTATGAAAACCATATTTGTAATCAATGAATCAACATTGGCCGACATTGGTTTTGCTATCATGCGACCATTCACCAGTGAAGAGTTACATGAAAAGATCATCTTTATGGGATCCAATTTCCAGTCAATGTTGCGACAATATGTAGCACCAGAAGTACTACCAGAAGAGTTTGGAGGATACTTAGGCCCCATGAATTGTGAACGATGGTTCCGGAAATTGTGTTTGTTTGAAAAAGAAATGAAACAAAATTTCTATGAATATGGATTCATCGATAGCGATGATATGATTGTCGACCAAAATGGTCGATGTTCTGGTGTGAACATGTGCCGTGGTAATAATTCGGATTCAAATTTTGCCGGTGCTGACATGAAGACATTGTTTCGTAAATCGCAAACATGCAACGGTTATCTGTTTGATTATTATAACACTACAACCAGTGTTGATTAAAAAAATTCCCTCACAGATTTTCTCGCCAAGATTCCTTCACCATACCACACCATTTTCATTGATTTTTATCCAGCCCAAAGAGAATATGTCTGAAAAATCCATCTTTTTGATTATTTCTAGCTGCTATTAGATGTTTTCCCAACTTATTATCCAACATTTCTTTCTAAATGATGATTTGGATACTTTCCTCTAATGTTATTTTTTCAAGCAAAACCCTAGTAAAAAAATAACTTTGCTTAACACCATCATTATCATCATCAGCAATGATAATGATTGTACTATTTTGGCCATAGTCAATCTTTTCTTATCGATACACTATTGATCAAGCGCTGAACATATTTCCTAGGCATTGGTTTTCTTGAGAATCGACTGAATTTTCGCTAAAAACCCCAATCGCCAATTCAAATTTTGGCACTTGTCTCTATTTCTACTCAAAGGTGTCTTGGTGTCTCTTCGAAATTTTGGAACCGAATCAAATCGAAGCGAAAGTATTACTGTTATTGAATGTTGGCGACCATAACACATTCGAACACGTTTTTGTTTGTTTTGAAGTTTTAAAAAAAAATTCCATCTTCAAATTTAACTTTTTTCGCATTATTCTACAAAATCCGAAGGTAAATAATTGATTTGAATTTTGAATAATCTATTGGTTGTCTTATTTTTTCTTGAGGTGAACACAAGGTTAACTTCATTCATTGTCCATTTGTCATTGACATGATATTGAAAAATCGGAATCGCAATAATAGTTTTCTCCGATTAAAAGTGCTCGAACATTATTTTTTTAGAACTAATTTGCTTATGAATTTCCATTTTGACCATTTTTTGTTCACGGAAATTCGAGCCAATCCAATCAGTGATGTTGTTTCGGTTGGCTTTCGAGACCAAACCTGATTATTGATGACTCTGATCACCTGTTTTAGGCGCTTGATTTTGCCATTAGCGAAAAGTTTGTAAGGAAAACATTTATTCGCTTAACATTAATTTTTTTTCCAACGGTTCGAATGTACTCGTATACTATTCCAGTCAACTAAATGCTTGATGTTGATAAACTTCTGTGTGTTTGTCAAAAATAGCTATTCCCATTCTCTCCTTTAAATCTCCTCTACTTTGCAAGACATTTAACCGGATCCCACCTCAAATCTTGATTATTGTAAATTAATACTTGATGATCATTCTGGTGAATTATAACAATTATATCATTTCTGTTCTCTTGAATTCAGATTTCCAGCCATTTAAATCCATATTTTTGTGCGATTTTTTTGCTGTGCAAATTTGTGAAGGACTTTAAACACATCTGAAACCAAATCAAAATTACAAAAATGGCTGCTAAGAAAGGAGTTTTGGCCGTTGGTGGAATTGTAACCGCTGTTGCCGCATATTATTATCTCAGACCAAGCTGGTATAATTTTTTTTTTCGTTTTTTTATATTTATTGTCAAAGTATCTATGGTGGTGATTTTCCCATTCCATTTTTTAAATCACCAATCTCACTTTTCTATTGTTTAGCTGATGATGATGATTAGAATCAGGCTGGCGTTAATTTTCAGCTCAATTTACGATCTATCCTAGTGTCAATTTTACCACAGGTGATGGGTATTATCACAATTAGGCGAAAATTTTCCATATTTGATTGTAGTGCCTTTTTCGGTTTATGATATTTATAGGTCATGCTTGATTGTTGGCTACTGATTTCAGTATTTAGTTTCTAGAAAAATCCTCCTGATTTTTTTTTCAAAAAAACTAGATCAATTACCTTTAGAGACAACCGTTTTTCTGATTTTCAGATAACAGAACGATTGAATGACACAACACAAATCTAGGTATATTAGTAGTTAGGATTATCTAAATTGTATTATGTTCTTTGATAATAATTCTTAGTTGGCGGTGACAGAATTGATTTGATCTGTTTTTTATTACAAATGTGTTTGATGATGATTTGACGATTGTTTCAATGTAATATATACTTTTCATCAACATCATTGATGACATTGAAATATCAACCTAAATAGTCCTTTTAGAAATGTTCAAAGTACAGAAATTTTCAATCATGATATCCGTGCCATAGTCATATTACACGTGTACCATTATGGCTCCATACTTATCTGCAGGTATACTCATTCTATTTTTTTTTCTGGTGTTCACACACTTCACTACTACGCTTGATGGGCTGTTCCGCCCTCAGTGTCTGTGACAACTGGCCGATTCAAGGGAAAGTTACCCAGTCAGTCGTCAGTGGTTATATAAAACAGGCTTGTCTAAAGCATTGATGGCATTCACTTTTACTTCACTCCAGTGAATAACGTAATCAATTGTTACAGCCAACCATCATCGAGTCATTTTGTTGCATCGTTGAATTTTGTTTTTTCCTATTGGCGTTGTCTCTTCGGTGCTCCATTGTTTCGTGCTTGAATTGATTTTCATTGTCTTTTTCATTCAATCTGCTCCTAAACCCAACAAAAAGTCCCAAAAAAATGGTCGATCCGGCAACATTGGAAAAATTGGAAGCTGGTTTCCAAAAATTACAAAATGCTCAAGATTGTCACTCTTTGTTGAAAAAGTATTTGACAAGGGAAGTTTTCGATAAGCTCAAGTATAAGACAACCGACATGGGCGCTACTCTTTTAGATGTCATTCAATCCGGTATAACATTTGTTTTTGAGATTTATCGCGATTTTTTTATGCCGCTAAAAATAACACATTTTCTGCCTCTATCTGCAGGTGTTGAAAATTTGGACAGCGGTGTTGGTGTTTATGCTCCCGATGCACAGTCATACAAAGTGTTCGCTGCACTTTTTGATCCAGTTATTGAAGATTATCATGGAGGATTCAAACCAACCGATAAACACCCGAAAACTGATTTTGGTGACATCAATAAGTTTGTTGATGTTGATCCCAACAAAAATTATGTCATCTCCACTCGAGTTCGTTGCGGTAGATCCCTTAAAGGTTATCCATTCAACCCTCTGTTAACTGAATCTGTAAGAATAATTTGAGTTCTCTCAAATTTTGGTCTGACAATTAAGTATATAACATTTTTTTCTGATTTGTAGCAATATAAAGAAATGGAAGAAAAGGTTAAAGGTCAATTGCAAACCTTTGAGGGCGAATTGAAAGGCAAATATTATCCATTGTTGGGCATGGATAAGGCTACCCAACAACAATTGATCGACGATCATTTCCTTTTCAAGGAAGGTGATAGATTCTTGCAGGCCGCCAATGCTTGCCGTTTTTGGCCAGTCGGCCGTGGTATCTACCACAATGACAAAAAGACCTTTTTGATGTGGGTCAATGAGGAGGGTAAGTTTGTCATTAAAATCTCAAAATGCAGCTGATTTCCATTTCCATTCCTTCTTTTAGATCACTTGCGTATCATCTCTATGCAGAAAGGTGGCGATCTTAAAGAAGTCTATGGACGATTGGTCGAGGTATGATTTTTGAAATATGATATAGGGAGAAATGTTTTTTATCCAAAACGATGTCATTCATTACTTTTTTAGGCTGTAAAACATATTGAACAAAAAATTCCATTCTCTCGCGATGATCGTTTGGGCTTTTTGACATTCTGTCCAACCAATTTGGGTACCACTATTCGTGCTTCGGTGCACATCAAGCTTCCGAAATTGGCTGCCGATCGTAAGAAATTGGAGGAGGTTGCTGGCCGATACAATCTCCAAGTTCGTGGTACTTCCGGTGAACACACTGAAAGTGTTGGTGGTGTCTACGATATCAGTAACAAACGCCGTATGGGTCTTACTGAATTCGAAGCAGTGAAAGAGATGCAAGATGGAATTTTGGAATTGATCAAAATTGAAAAATCTTTGTAAAACCTCCGTGTTGTATCGGCACATGGTCTTTTATGGGGAGAAAAAGTCTTGATCGCTACAACTTTCAACTTTTCATCAATCAGAAAACATGTTCACTCTCCTTTTAAAAAAAGAAGCATTGTAATTGAATTTTATTTTTGATAAAATAAGACTAATGTAACAGTGAGAAAGGCTCAATTTTCCAAAATGAATAAATAAAACCATTAGATTGTATCAAAAATCTGTCAACCTGGTAATTTTAAATTCTTGGTGAAAATTGTATGAGTTTGGAGTGTTCAAAAATCATTGTTATTGTCAATGTGACCTTGGATTTCAAAAGCAACACTGTTATTTGCATTGTTTTTTTTCAATTCTGGCTGATTCAGGGGAGATTCTCGTGTCACGTAATTTTCGTGCCGAGAATCGCTTCCACCTCAAAGCTTGAGAAAAATCACATTCTCATTTCAGAAACATTGATGCAGCCAACACCAGAATCAGAATAATGTTTATTAACATAATCTCCCACGCCAAAAACATTTATATCTTCTCATTCAGGGAATCATCCAAAACTTGGCAATCATTTAGACTAGTTGTTATGACATTCGCATGAACAGATTCATGTAGCTCTAAATTTGGCCTATCCTATTCATCTATTAGGAAAGTACCCAATTTACCATTCTTCAAACCTTTCCGAGTTCTGGTAGCCAAAATTAATATAATGTTTTTATGTTTGTCGGTTGTAGGGCATCCTCAAACGGTACGGGATTCGGTGAATTCCGTTCGAAATTCTAGAATCTGCCTTTGTTTGAGGAAAAAGAATTGGTGTTTGGTTTGTCTACAGAAACCAACGTGTGTCAGAAACCACTGATGGAACCCATATCAGTCAAGACACATAGGGGCACAATGATCACCAGTGTGCTTCAAAAGCTGTATTCTGTAAATTTAAAGCAATTAAAAGAATCGATCATGGTAGTAAGTAAATATCAATTTATAGAAACCACGAATCCAAACATACGAACACACCCGAAAAAAAGAAACATAGTTTCACCAAAAGAAAATTAAAAATGAAAGATAAATGAAGTTTTGTTGCCAACGGAATAGCGCCTACCCATTGGTGAAGGTTTTATTTTGAAAAATTATCCAAGATTCTGTCGATTGCGCGCAAGAACACGCACACAGAGACTAGAAAGATAGTAACCAGATATTGAAGCAGAAGAGAAGAATATAGAATCAGTGTTGGTGATAGTGAGAGAAACTAATTCTAAGAACCAAAACGACCTCAAGTTAACATTTCTCCGAAACTCAATGTGTAGTAGACATAATAGAATAGGCATGCGTTTTTCCTAAAGAACAATACAGATTCTGGAATGTAGAGTAACCCCAACGGTTAGGTTATATAAGGAAGCAGCAAGAAAGCTGAAAAACACAACCAGAATCATTCTGATCGTTGCTGCCACATTAACTGCATTCAAATATTTTCAAAAAGGTGATTTCCCGGCTTAATAAATTCAAGTTACCCGTTTTCAAAGGTTCATATTCACATTTGTTTCAAGACATTCGAAAAACATCATGGTTGACCCAGCTATTATCGAAAAATTGGAGGCCGGATATCAAAAATTACAAAGCTCTCCAGAATGTCATTCATTGTTGAAAAAGTATTTGACCAGAGAAGTGTTGGATGCATGCAAAAACAGAAAGACTGCCATGGGAGCAACTTTGCTCGATGTGGTCCAATCTGGTAAGCACAATCTCTTTTCCTATAATCCTGTCGGATCGCTTGGCAATCTTGAAACGATGATCATGGTAATTCCCAACCAAAAACCAGTATAGCATGGAGGTGACCTTCAGTCAATCGCAAAGCCAGCCAACCCTGTCATTGCTTTATTGATTTGAGTGGTTCGGTTTTCCCGAAGACAAAACAAATAATTGTAGTTTGAAGTTAATTATAATGATCATTATGAGCACTATCACGCAACAAAACAGTCAATCGAATCGATTCATTTGAATCAGTCAATTAGATTTTCATTTATTATTTGAATCAATCAATATTCAATGGATTGATCCACTTCTTGATTCTTTTACAAAAAAAAATTAGGTTTCGCCAACTTGGACAGCGGCGTCGGCGTGTACGCTCCGGATGCAGAATCTTATACAACTTTTGCTGAATTGTTCAATCCAATTATTGAGGATTACCATAAGGGGTTCAAGCCGACCGACAAACATCCACCCACGGATTTCGGTGATGTCAACACACTAGTCAATGTGGATCCAGACAACCAATTCGTCATTTCCACCCGGGTTCGTTGCGGACGTTCTTTGCAGGGATATCCCTTCAATCCATTGTTGCAAGAACCGGTAAGTTTTGATTTGAATCAAGCCAATGGCTATAATTTTAATCATTTTTTCCAATAGCAATACAAAGAGATGGAAGAAAAGGTTAAAGGCCAATTGAGCAGTTTTGATGGCGAATTGAAGGGCACCTATTATCCATTGTTGGGCATGGACAAGGCCACCCAACAGAAGCTGATTGATGATCATTTTCTGTTCAAAGAAGGTGATAGATTCTTGCAGGCCGCCAATGCTTGTCGATTCTGGCCTGTTGGTCGTGGTATCTACCACAACGATAATAAAACATTTTTGATCTGGGTCAATGAAGAAGGTTTGACTTAAATACATTGCATTATGGAAGGAACATGTATTGAATATAAATTATTTGATTACATCCAGATCACTTGCGCATCATCTCGATGCAAAAAGGCGGTGATTTGAAACAAGTATTCAGTCGTTTGATCCAAGTAATTATAATCATGAATATTCTCCAGAAAAAAATTGATCAAAACTAATTGTTTCCTGTCATGTCCATCCTCATAGGGTGTAAGCCATATTGAAAAAAAACTACCATTCTCACGCGATGATCGCTTGGGCTTTTTGACATTCTGTCCAACCAATCTGGGCACCACCATTCGTGCTTCGGTGCACATCAAGCTTCCGAAATTGGCTGCCGATTTGAAAAAATTGGAAGAGGTTGCCGGCCGTTACAATCTCCAGGTTCGTGGTACTTCCGGTGAACACACTGAAAGTATTGGCGGTGTCTACGATATCAGTAACAAACGTCGTATGGGTCTCACTGAATATGAAGCGGTCAAAGAGATGCAGGATGGAATTTTGGAATTGATCAAAATTGAAAAATCAATGTAAACTCTTTGACGACAGCCAAAAAGGAATATTTGAAATTTCAAAACGAAAAACCCTGAGAATTGCCACCGTTTCGTTGGTATTCATTATTCTATGATTGTTACCATGATGTATTGCTCCAATTGTATCATTACAATTTATTCACGGTTTAAGTAAAAATCATTGTAATGCCAATTGTAGATTGTTACATACTAGCCACAAGATTGATGGACATTTTGTTGCATTAGTTTTTGAAAAATTGATCAATAAATATCATAGTAATCCACATTTTGAAATTTCCCGCATTTTTTTTGAATTTTTTTCGGTTCATGTTACTCCACCTGGTGTTCATGTTTCAAAACTTGCCAATTTGAAATTACAATCGGTTTTTTTGAGCGCGATCGAATCCATTCTCAGCATCTTCTATTTTCTGCAACTTTATTCCAGAATAGCGATATAATTAGATTCAATGAGAAAGAGTTGAGGGCAGAATAAGAATAAAGCAGACACTGATGTTTCTATAAATAATGATAATCATAATTTTTGGATTTATTCGAACTATGTTCCTGCCAAATTTCCTGCTTCTTATTTTCCATAGCAAGAATGAGCTTTATTCTTTTCAATTCTTGATCCCTCAATACTTGAGCTTCTGGAAATTAATTCTATCTCGTTTCTGGAATGGCATTCTTCCTTGATCTTTGATTTCTATTCATCGAGTCTTCAACATCTCTTTGCATTGATTTTATGGTTTCAAAGATTGGCAATCTTTTTCATCTACACGAGAAGACTAGACTTTTGTCTATTTTATTGCAAGTTTTTTTTATTCGAGATTCTGTTCATGATGAAAAAACTTGTTTAACGTCATCAACTTGATTTCATTCGATTCTCTTTTTATTTTTATTATAATTGCAAACATTTGAAGCATCATTCTAAAATTAGCGCCGTGTACGAGACAGCCATACCGATTCTCATGATAATGATGATGGTAAGAATATAATTAAATAAAAGAATATTCAAGCAAAAGAATTCATCATCAAACTTTGATCATGTTCGCTTTTCACTATTTTATTTCCAAAAAGATACAAACAGACCCCATTTAGAATAAAATTTCTTCGCAAATGCCACGAACACAGCCACATTGTTGGTGACTTTTTGAATAGGAAATCATTATTTCCTCTTTGTAGAATCTCGAAACTTCGTTTGAGACTTTTCTGACCGAAATCGATGTTTATGACTAGTCTGAACATGATCTCTGTGCCGAATCCTGCAACAGGTGAATACAAAGTTCAATGATTTTGGAATTAATTAATTAATTAATTCATGATCTGATCCCAAGATAAAACACCTCTGCCCCGAGTTCCGTATGCGGTAAATTGTAGCCTATGCGGTTGTACGGGTGCATCGGTTCGCTGCGCCAAATGTAATTCGATGGCGTTCTGTATTGGCTGTGATGATATGTATCATCGACATCCCAAACGTCGGACTCATCTAAGACAAGCAGTAGCATTGGAATTTGTAATTCTTTATTCACAGATCTTCACCGTATTTTGTGTTTTTTGTTGTATTTTGATCTAGTTTTTTTCCTCTCTTTCAAAGATCCAAGTATTGGAAAGACATCATCAAGAGGAACAGCGACAAAAAAAGCAAAATCCCATGCCCGACAACAGCATAAATGATGATTGTGGATCAACTCAAACTAAAGTTTTATATCCGTGGCGGATATCCCGGACAATACCACGAAAACCCGAAACCTTCTGGGCTCATCCATCCAAAATGCCAATACCACCCCCGAGACGTAAAAAGAAGACCTTATCGTTTGCTGGTATCAAAGATACATTCAAAAGGTTGGTCAGTCCCCATCAACAGCAATCACAAACGCCAATTATCACCGGAAATCAGCAACAATATGATCAGCCACCAGTTTATGCATCAATCAACCATTCTGGAAAATCTATAACCTACAAAACAGCTAATCAACAAGCTTTCCGTCCACTTCCGCCAACACCATCATCGCCAATAGCCTCTGGTCAATCGATATATGAAAATATGCGGAAGTTCTCGTTGCAGGAATGTCGGCCAGAAGATCGATCGAGAAATTTGATGATGTCTGATAAAAGTAAAGCGTATGCAAGTACCAATGAATTGACCACAATGAGAAACAATAACCATGGCAACATTCATAATAGTTCGTCTTCATACGAAACACAACAAATTTTGAACAAAAAAAGTAAATGTTCCAGTTTGCCGAGAAAGAATTTCTCATATCAAGACTTATACAATAATCATAATCAGCCACAGCAGCCACAATATCATGGATTCATGTTTCCTGGTCAATGTCCACATGGATCTTCTCAATCCATATATCCAGGAATGATGGCTCAACAACCCATGATTTCACCACAAGCTCCGTTTCTCAATCATTGTAATCATCATTGTGGTTGCAATTCTAATTGGTGTGGTCCATACACCGTTGACCATAATAATAATTATTACTACAATCATAATTCTATGTCGAATTCATTGGAAGAATTAGGAATGAACCATAGCCATGATAATAGTACCAGTTTTGATAGCTTCGATCTGACTGATGATGAAGAGGAAGAGGAAGAAAATCCTCTAGATTGTAATTGTAAAGCAATCAGCAGAAATGCTAAGAATAGATTAAGGAGAGCCAAAATGAAAAGATCTCAATCGACATTCACCATGTATGGAAATAATATTGATGAAAGCTACAACCCACCCCATCAATCCAACTACGGGACTGATTTTTTTGGTCCAAATCAATCACCGTATCAAATCCAAGGAAACAATCGTGCAAATAGCAAATTGGATCGAAAACCTAAATTGAATCCATCGCCAACGTTGTCGGTCAAATCCAATAAAAATTTAGACCATAATAATCGATCTTTGGCGGATGTTTCCGATTCTAGTTCTAGTTCCTGCTCCAACCGTAAAAATTCTAGCATCAAAAATGCGAAAAATGATTCTGGAGTTGAAGTTGAACCGAATGATGAAACAGAAACGATTAATGCTCTTGGGAATTGGTATTGCAGGTTTTGTACTTTCATGAATGATCCGACCGCGAACATTTGTGAAGTTTGCTCCAAAACGCGATCGAATATTAGGAAATTGATGGTTGTTGGTCAGAAAACGAGCAAAAAAGTTTCGATAGACCGGGTTATGAATGATACCGAAAAGTTTGAAGAATCTTGCGACAAAGTTCAACCAACAGAATTTATAGATCAACATGGAATGGTATTCGATGAATCATTTATAAGGGAACAAATTGAAATCGAAAATGAACTTCGTCGAAGAAGAGAGAATCAATTACGAATCGATGAAGAGAATAGAAAGCTTGATGAATTAGCGAAAACGGGCGACCACCCGAAATCTCAAACATCTTCCGCTGATGATGGTGATCTGCTGAAGACCGATTGTAAAACAAATGCAGCAAAAGATGACAGAGAAGAAAATGGGTTGGCAACCAATGCCAAAAACAACGATCAAAACGATAATGGTTTAAAATTGGATGATATTGAACAACAAGAAAAGATTGTGACCAAAATAATTGAAGAGAAAATCACCCAACAATTCGAAAAACTCAAATTACAAGCTTCATCACAGTCCTCTGTTGAAAAACTGGACTTGGAAATTGAAGCGAAACAACCAACAAAGACAATCACCCCAACACCTGTTGAATCTGCTATAGATTCATCAACTATAAATGCGAATGTTCCGGTTACAGCTAAACCGGAAGTTCAATATCCAGTATTTAATCAAGTATCGGCTAATGATGAATATAACAATCAACCATTTCAACCACCGAATGGATTCCGAGACAACAATGCAATGATATTTCAGCAGCAGCAATGGCAGAATAATGGTAATTTCATCTCATCATCTGGTCAACAGCAATTGAACCATACCATCGGCCAACACCATCCTAATCGTTATCCTCGGCAAAGATCATTGTCTAGTTGTAGCAATGATTCTAGCATGAACATGTTCAATAGTGTAGTCGGTGGATATGTGAATCTTCCGCAACCATACTATTCCAATGATACTGGTAGAACCAGCATTGTAAGCTTTGATGATCTACAATCAATGAGTAGCGTTACCAGTGCATCTTTGTTTTCTTCGGATAAATCCTCAATGATGGCCAACAGTGGCAGACAAATGATACAGGTGCTTCGGGAAGCTGAGAAAAAAGGTTACACAGCCGATGATCTAGAAGTGGCCCTACAATTCAGTCCACAAGCACCGTTGGAATGGTTACAGGAAAATTGGAAAAATCTTTGCGAGATAGTGATGACCATGTCCAATAATCAGATTGTTGAATTGGAACGAAACAACGGTAATAATGATTTGAATTTTCTGATCGTAACGGAAAAAGATGCTAAAATTGCATTAAGGCTGTGCAAAGGAAATGTTTGGCAATCGGTGGAAAGATGTGTTCGAAGACATCAAGATACGAAGGCGTTCGGAAAGAAAGAATCTCAATCTCAACCATCAAAAAGTAGATCGTTTAGTTTGAAAATAATGGGCGCTGGGTCTGGCTCAGCCAATATGGATGGCAATCATTTTAAACAAAATCATCTTGACGATGATGAGGATTATGATTATTACCTGGCCAAAGCCGTTGAAGATGCAATCAAGAGTTCCAGGACAAAAATGATGGTTGAAAAGCAGTGTTCAGCTTTACAAGAATCTATGGAATCGAAAAATAACTTACTAGGCTATCTGGAAAAGATTAAACAATCAAAAAATCTGAACAAATTGAACAGAAACGATTTGGAAGAATCTATTGCCATTTGGCAACAGGAACAGGCGATAATAAATGATGAACGGGAACGATTGAAATCGGCAGAGAAAAAGAAGCAAAACATGCAAAAAATGATCAATGTACAAAAAAGAATCAGTTCAGGGGGCGGATATTTATCTGATGGAACAACCACCGAAGAAGAACTAGATAGGGAAGTTGCTCGGGTGTTCCAAAAAAAATCTTCTATTGAGTTTCCGGAAATGGTCGATCTCGATCAAACACCCACATTCACTGAAGATGAGGGTATCTCTCAAATCCATACGATTCCTGGACCTAGTGGAATCCAATCCAGCAAATCCAATTCCAATGATGATCCTAACAAGGAATTGAACCAGGTTTTTGTTTGCTATAATCTCACCCATAACCTACATCAAATATTTATTGTTTTTTTAGATAAAACAACGGATCGGATCAAAACTGAACGAGCTAACAATGAAAAGCAAAACGGGAAAAAAGTTGAACAATTTTCAATCTGATCCGGTCGCTTCGGATAAAAACCAGAGCACAACTCCGGTCAATCAATTGCCGATTGGTTCGGATGTTTCACCGATATCAATTTCGGATACCAGTGAACATTATGCTGATGCCATATCGGATTACCCGAATGCTTCTCCTTGGAATCCAGATGCGAATAAAACCCAACCTGTTGCTATTGTTGCGCCAATCGAAGCTAAGATTATAAGAGATGATAAAAGTAAGATTGAATTCAAAACTGAATCCAGTGAAAACGTTCGCACTGTCCAAAGATCTTACCTGGGCAAACCTGTCAAGATATACACTCCAAAACTACAGCCAGATAGATGCATTGTGGAGAATGCGGACAGTTTTGAAACGGTATCTGGCCAAGTCAACCAGAACAAAATTCTTGAGCCGATGTTTGCCAGAAATCCGGTTCCTCTGATAGCGACAAACAATGATTCCAGGAGTTCTCAGGTTGAAACAGAAATTTCGCGAGCGAAACCGCAAGCCTTGGAAGAAACAAAGGACAAATCAAAGGTAATTTTTTAAATTACAGTGTCGGATCATCCCAGTGGTTACTTATTGTCAGTATTGGTGTATGATGATAGGATCGATCCAGACCAAAACTTAGTTATTCAAGTAAATCATTAAGTTTGTCGGAAACGCCATCATCAACGTTGGCTGTTGTTTCGCAAGAGGATGCATCGACCATACTTCAAAAACCTGTGTTTAGCAAATTGAGAGGTTTGGATCGAATGCGAAAAGCTCGTCTTTTGAGTTCGGAAAATGATCTAATCAAATTGAATGATGAAGATCGAACATTGAATCAAAAGAAGAACAAATCCACGATATTCAAGCTGTGTAAATCGGAAAGCATCGAATCATATTTGCATGATCGAACACCTTTCGAACAATCATCAGCAAGTAAAGAACGCGCACGTAGATTGATCGTGGACAAATTGAAATCAATGGAATCATTAAATAAATCCAATACAAGTGTTTATGTGACCGATTTCGTACAACCAACACGGTTAATCACAAAATTTGCTTCCTCTAATTCATTAGAGGTGTTGTGTTAGCTTTTTTTTTTGAATGTTTTGGATTTTCAAAGAAAAAACAATTAAAACCTATCCAGAATAAAATTCTTGAGGCTTTTTCCGGTATTTTTAACGGTATTTCTCTATTCCTTTAGTCACTAAAATCGGCAAAATCTGAACCAGACACCATAGCCAGAGATGAATATTCGTATGACTTTCAATGGGCAAGAACAGAATTAGAATGCGAACTATGTGCGAGAACCATTCCGGTACCGGATATTGTGGTGATGATAACTTGTACACATTATGCATGCCGTGAATGCATGAAACGATATTTGACCGTACAGATCAGGGAACGACAACGTTTAGTGATAACATGTCCGTTTTGTGATCAACCAGACATCAGTGCCGACCATGATGAACAAGTGTTTGAATATCTGGGAATATTTGATCCATTTGTGAGACATATCATTGATGCTGATGTTTATGAACTCTATCAACGTAAAGTAAGGGATCGAGCTTTAATGCGCGATCCAAATTTCCTTTGGTGTATTCAGGTATATTAAGCTATGTTTGTTTCCGATCAAAATTCTGAATTCTTTTTGATTGATTGTATTTGTTAGTGTTCTTCCGGATTTATAGTTCCAAATCCGAGAGCTTTGGCGGTAATTTGTCCCGATTGTAAATGTGTGTTTTGCCGAAGTTGTAAAAAATTGGTAAGGGTTTGTATTATATTTTAAAACAGGGGTGAGCAACCTTTTTAATCAAAGGGCCAATTTAAATTTTAAAATTTTTGGGCGGGCCACACATAAACTAGTTTAGAACGACCTACGCCAACATCTCTGAACAACAGTAGAACAGAAATATACCTCCTCTTCTCCTGTTTATAGTGTGTCTCGTCATTGGGTGGGTCAAATCATCACACTGGACCAATCAGAGAGAAGAATACAGCTGCGTCTCCTGCTTATAGTGTGTCACGTCATCAGGTTAAATCATCAGTGGACCAATCAGAAGGGAAAACGGTTCTCATAGGCGTCAAACAAGTCAGACAAGCACTGGTTAGAGCTGATCGCTTTTCATCGCTTTATAGTGTGACTCGTCATCAGGCTGAATCACCATTGAACCAATCAGAGAGAGGAATACACCTTCTTATACTGTTTATAGTGTGTCGCGTCATAGGGTCAAACCACATTAGACCAATCAGATAGAGGAATATAGATCCTTTTCCTGTTTAAAAATTGCTTGGTGGGCCGCACAAAAATGTTTGATGGGCTACGGTTTGCTCACCCCTGTTATAAAAAAAATTGAAAAAAAACCGACTGACTAACGCCGGTATGAATTAGTGGAAAAACCAACATTTAGATTTGTCCTGCGAAAACTATGCTAAATGGGAAATGCAAAACGACCTGGATTATGCCGAACAACAATTGAATAAACACTTGAAAGAGTTCGGAATCGGTTTGTGCAATTAGATGATTTTGGTGGTTTTGATTTTCAATTAAAATCCATGATTGTCAGAATGTCCCAATTGCCATTTTCGTTATCAGCTAGCCAAAGGTGGTTGCATGCATTTCCGTTGCACACAATGTTCTTTTGATTTTTGTGGTGGCTGTTCAAGACCATTCAAATTGGGAAGTGTATGTGTTTCAGTTGGAGATTTCATTTTTATTGAAATTTATTTCCCGTTTGGTTTTCAGCGATGTTTTCGAGCAAAAGTTTGCGAAAGATTGGGTCTTCACGCACATCATCCCAGGAATTGCTTGTTTTATCTGAGAGACAAAGATGTCAAGGATCTACAGAAATTGCTTGAAGTGAATTTCTTGCGACAAACTAGTTATTTTTGATGTTTAAATAACGAATTTTCCATTGAAATCATTTTCAGCAACATAAAATCGAATTCAAAACCACCGTGGAGAATGGTGACCCATCCACTTCAACCAATAGATGTCAAGTTATGGAACAAAAAGAAGTGGATTTTGTAATGAAAGATCGAGCTTGTAATCATTTGATCGATACCGCTGGTCTTTGCAAGTAGGTTTTTTTGTTGAATTAAACCAAGATCTTGTTTAACACCATTATTTTAAAATGTCCTGCTAGAATGCACTACAAAGAGTATTTAGGGAATTTGATTTATCAAAATAAAATTGATCCAATCCCTGTATTCACTGAAAGCGAACTAGAATTAACATTGAAAAGGGAAAACATTCGTATTCCAACTAAAATTCGCGGCCAAGATTATCGTGGAAAATTGATGGAGGTTTGTGATTTAATCATTTCCACTAATAATTACCAATTTTAATTATTTTGTGATTTCAGTTGATCGTGGAGAAAATTCCGTTGGATTCGAAACAATAGATTGCCATTTTGAATTTGTGGTAGTGTATTCTCTGGGCGCTAGATTACGCGACTAATTTCTCATGTAATAAAATAATGTAACGCCTTCAAACTGTATGACACCTATTTTGCTTTGTGGCATAGGAGAGAGAGAGAGAGAGGAAGGCAGGATGATCCTCCTTCTTTTTGTTCTGTTTCAACTGTTATGCTAAGTTATTCACCCATCGCTCTAATTTTTGATTGGTTCAGCTCAGAAGTTTTCGACCCCACTAGTTTAACTAATCATCATCGCTTTCCTCCTAAACACTACAAAAAGTTACAGGGGCCAGTCAAGGTTAAGAAGCCAAATTGAATCAAATTGTAGACGCGAGAGAAAGGGAAGGCAGGGTGATTTAGAACGTATTCTCCTCCTTCTTTTTGTTCTGTTTCTGTTGTTTCTAAAAAAAAAAATTCAAATTTCAGGCAATCGTACTATATTACAGGGGCAAGAATAAAATTTGGTAAAAATAAGAAAAGCTAGATGGCAGCACAATCATAGTAGATTTTAAATTTAAAAATCGCTTGCAGAATTCGTCTAATGGCCTTTCAAAATGATTTACTTCAATGTTATACTGAACAAAAATTTATTTCAACAATTCAAATTGATCGTAAATGATGAATTTGATTTTAAACGAAATTTGTACAAAAAATATAATAATTAACATTCTAATTTTTAAATGATGCAAACATGAAAATGCATTGGAATTAAGATCCGTAGGGAAGCGAGTTAGGATGTTGATGATGGTTATAATTCTTTGGCATATTTTCCACCGAGTGAGAATTGAGATGAGCGAAAAACGTGGCCAACCACATCCACTTGATGATCATCAGGCGACACTTAATGTTGTGGTGCGACTTTCACTCGCTAAGAAATGCGATGAAAGATCCGAATTGCATGTAAATGAGTCTTGTTCCGGCAGGCACAGTTGTTTTTTGTTCTGTAAACTTTGTAGATAGTGCTGAAAATGTACAGTACAAAGATAGAATAAATTTTAATAATCGCAACCAAATTTCTAGTAAATTACCTGAGAAATAACATCACCGTGTGCGGTTCGGACTTGATACAAATACCGATATTTTCGATGTCGTTGCTCCAATCTAGCTTCCTCCAAATTGCTAACATTTCGAGAATTTGAATTATGATGATATAGATTGTTGTTGGAATTTTGGTAATGATGAAGATTTCGATCTCTGGCGAAAGACGTGGGAGCCATGATCGGTGCTCCAGTACTACCAGTTGTACTACCATCATCCACAACCATTCCATATCCACGACGGTATTTAAAATGTTTGGCTGTACAACAGCTTTGTATCAATAAGCCGATCATAGTGAACAATGGCCACAATATCAAAAGGACATGAGATCCCAGACACAGATGTTGGCCGCGTTTGATATTGGCCAATAGGCCATACCAATCATTACCATTGCTCAGTCGATCCAAGAACCAATGTATCACTTTGAAATCCTCAAGAAAATAATCCGCACACAAAAGTGTCAATGCACTTCCGTACATGCTTGATGCCAATATTGTACAGCCTACATATATTTGTAAGGAATATGTAACCGAAAAAAAATTGATTAGATTCTATGTTACTATTCAATTTCGGGCATGATTGATCAAATATGTTTTTGATGGATCGATAGATGAATGGATGTGCAAACAACGTTCTAATAATATTAACATGAAAATAAATTAGTTTCTGGTTCATTGAACATAAATGGTAACAAAAATAACCATCATTGCTTTTGGTAACATTGGTAATCAATAGGAAAGGGCCAACGACCAGAGAATGGGCAACTATTGGAATTACACCCAGAAACTCTATTAAATATTAACTCATTGTATTGAAGCCAGAAAAGAGAAGAGACAGACACTGCCCATTATCAGCCAACACATAGTTGGCAAGCTAATTGAATCAGATTTTGTATTTTACGATTGCATGACCCACAAAAAAAACCGGCACAGGGTGACCATCATAAGGAACTAGAGCTATCGTTTTTTTTTTCGAAACTAGGCGGCCATCTCTTTACGCGCATTCAATCAGTGAAAAAAGGAAGTTGTCACCAACATTGTGACAAAAGCGATAGAAAAAATCAAATTAAATAGATCAAAATAGATTGTAAGGAGAATGAGAATGAGAATGAGAGAGGGACCAATCAATTCTATTGTTGGCACCATCACAGAACTATTGTTGCAGTTGCTTAGTTATCATTGTGTCTGTGGCTTGATTATTTTGCTGCTTGGTGGTGAAAACGAGTACACATGCACAATCTTCGTATATGGAAGAAGATTAATTTTGTTCAAATGCAAGAAAAAAGGGGATCCAAAGTTATCATTATACTAGATTATCATTTGAAAAAAAGAAATGTAAAATATAAATTACCTTTGGAAAAATAGACCGTTGTCAATGCACCAACCAAACTGAGTGCCACAAAGAATATCAATAATGTCAATGCGGATAATGGTGCTTGTAGTACCAGGTAATACGGTCTCAACAGGTATATCACAATAAGCAATGCAATGGCCACCAGCAATCCCAAATGGATGCCAATGACAAACAGACCAATATAGATGACTAGCATGGTGAATAGACCCAGAATGATGCCGGCCAACAATGATCCTATCACATTACCCTGGATTGGCCACGAATATCCTGATAAAAGATGGATGTTTTCCGCTACGCAAACAGTATGGAACAATGTAGCGCCAAAAACTAGGCCCACAAAAAAGGCAAACGCACGAAAACAACGATAACCATAGGTAAAATATACAACACCCAATACCACCAGACTGGAACAAAGCATCGATGTGAATAGTTCATAATCTTCTGGAGAACTGAAACATTGTGGTGCAATATTAAAGAAAAATCCATTTTCATCATCTATTGTGCTTGTAGTTGATGTTATGATTTGATCATTATCATTGGGACTGTTGATCGTAGGCATCATTGTTGGACCGAATATGGTTGGCAGTTGGGGTGGAGCAGGGGGTTTATTCATCACATTTGTTAAAATTTCAGTTATGTTGGGTAAAGGAGTTATGATTGATGTTGCTGAGGAAGAAGAAGCATCACTTTCACTGGAGGAATTCACATCAAAAATTAATATCTCTGGATTTGATCCGGTGGAATAGGGCGGAGGAGAGGGAGAAGCATCGCCATAATGGTTGGAATTGAAATTATTGATCATTTTATCAATATCAAACAGCTTTTGTAATGGTCCATTAGGACGTGATTGGATAGGATTGTTTCCGGGTTGATTGGTCATAATGGATGTTTCTTCATTTAAATCACTAGTATCGAACAAGATTTCACTGATGGATTGTAAAAAGTTTAGAATTTTTTTCGGCACAATCGTATTGTTATTTGGCAATAATTTAGATTGAGATTCTTCTTCGAAATTGATATTATCATTGCCACCATAATCAACACTTGTGATTTGGTCACTTTCGATTATCCTGTGCGCAATCGGATCGGTTATAAGTTTTGTGGAAAAATTTGTGGCCATCGGGTCGAATAATAAACACCTATCATGGGAAATGATGTTGGAAAGGAAACGATCATTATTTTTGATTGATTTTTATGTTCAATTAATATGATAATCAAACAACGCAAATTGGACGATATGACAGGAACTGAAATCACAACCATTTGAATTGCAAGAAAAAAAAGCTTATTTAAAAAATCAACTATTTGGGTGTGTGAGCTTGTGTGCGCATTGATATTGAAACATAAATCAACAGGGTTGTGATTTTATAAGCACGTACAAAGGAAATTCATGGAACCTTGTTCCAATTGGAACTGTCGTGCATCTCTGGTGTAGTTTGAGAGAGCACAGTATCAAACGATGGGAACTTGTCAAGAAAAAACCGACTTATTAAGTATTCCATCGCAAAAATCATTTGGAAATATGTTTTCTCAAGACAATTATGCATGGCTTGATGGAACAACTCAAAAAGAGAGAGATTATCATTGAAATTATGTAATATACTATCGGTCACAGTCTAGTGACAACGTAGTACCATGGCATTTTTGAAGTTCATGGATTAAACTTCAACCACACAACACAAGAAACTAACAAACAGGGTGTACAATTTGTTATCCTTGACAATGGAACAACATGCAACAAGTTTCAAACTGATCACATTACAACGCTGAACACTCCACTGATTATTAATTATTACAATGATGATTATGGTGAGTGAAGTAGAGAATTTGATCAAGGCTTAATAATATGATTGTATGGTTGAATATACTCGTCCAGAGCATCTCCAGGTGAAAAGTCAAAGTATGAAATACGGAGACATCTAAAAGACACAACATTGACAGAAGAAAAGAGTGAGGCAAAACGAGGAATAATTAGCATAATGAATCTAGATGATGAACGATAGAATGAACGACAAATCCGAACTCTGCAGTTGGCTAATTATCCAACTTTATAACTGAATTTGAAAACCAACCTTGAAAATGAAGATCCTGTTGTTGCTCATCTATAGCAACCACTGCCAGCAACAATTGCTTTGCGATCATCATTATTTTCCAGATGCAATTAATCACTTTTCACGGATGGTTGATGAAAAAATGAGGAACCCTTTGAGGGGCCAGATGAAATAAGTGCAAGAAAAGTCAACAACACATACACATAACCGAACTATCTAACAGGAATTGAAAATTGTCATCCTCATCTTCATGATGAACGAATGGCAGAAAACAAACACAGAAATTTAAATGATCGTATTTCGGTGAAATCTTGTTGATTGTGGTTGGTCGGATTGATTTTATATTGTTAGCATTTAGTTTTTTTCCAGCAGTATTCCTCCGCTATTTTCGTTCGAATGCCGAAACACAAACATAAGCTTCAATATATCCTCGAATAGTACCACTGACAATCTAAACCATGGGCATTTAAGACAAGGAAACCATGACATCCATCCATCTACCGCACACATAGTAAATCGAGAAGTAGCAAAGCGACCAAGTTTTTTTTAAAAAAACATCACCGTCGTCGTTTTGTTTCACTATTGAACCATCAACGAGGATACAACCGAACCACCAACCGAAGACACTAAAATGAATCTAGGCAAGATGCAGGGATAACATTTTTCCGTTTTTCATTTCCCAAACACCACTGAGACACATAAAGACAAACACAAAAAAATCAAACATCCATTCTCCCAGCCACCAATAATCATCCGAAACCAAGCACACATTAAACGTATACAGGCTTCAAATCGTGTATGCTATGCAATGTCTATGTTTCAATATCTTTCCGAGTCTCTTTTTTCCTCGTAGTTTACCATAATAGAAAAAAAGATTCGACGGAAAAAACTAGTCGCCATAACAACACACCAAAGTTTGGCTGCTTTTTCCAAAGCTTTTTTATGGCATTTCTCTTCTCTAAGTCTTGAAGCACTATGCTAGGGATCCCCAACCCGTGGTTCATGAGCCTTTGTGGCTCTTGACCTAGCTAAACCCGTTCCAGAGTACCTATGCTATAAGGTTTCTAAGTACCATGCGTGAACATTCAGACAACCCGCTATACTTTCAATCAGCCAATCACCACAAGATTTAAGCCCCCAAATTAGTATTAAGCATTGTTTCCTCAAATTAAACCGCCCTTTCTATAAACCAAGGTTGAGTATCAGTTAAACCAATCAAAAATAGGAGAGATGGATGGACAACACAAATAGAACAAAAAGAAGGAGGAGAACACGTCCTAAATCATCCTGCCTTCCCCTATCTCTCGCGCGTACATTTTGATTTTCCATTGCCTTTTAAAACTTGACTCGAATTCAAATGTGGCTTCTATAAGTTGGAAAAAGGTTGGGAACCGTTGCGCTAGCTTCTCCTTTTGGTGTGTCTGTGTGTGTTCGCGCAAGGAGAATGCTCGCCGGGAAGAGAAAGTGTCGAAAAAAGATGTGCATCGTGAATATGGACCCTTGGACATATGTGCTTTTGATTAGGCAGAAATTACAAGACGAAGCCTTGAACGCACCTGGAGGCTGTTCATGGCTTGAAGATTTTTGTCCCAAAAGCAAAAGTTTCTTAGTTCCCAAAAAACAAACTTTCCCGAATGTAATAAAGGTGCCAAAGTACATATTTTCATTCACACACGAATTTCCTCTAAGGCTCGGCATGAGACCCAGTGGAAACAACTGTGGAAGCAGCAGGGTTCATTCAGCAAACTACATAGTTCAGGTGTTCAAGTATTTTCTGTCGATTGAGACTGGTGTTATTTAACCTGAAGGAACTTATCTTTCCAGGTAATTTACCATCGGTCATTCATCGGACTTAAGACTCCAGACTTTTCTTGTATAATGTAAAGAGGATAAAGTAAATATTTACCTATATCCCCTCAACATCTGAATCTTTTGTCTGGATGATGTGATAATGTGTACACGTATTGGTGCGGAAAAGAAGTCAATTAGATGTTTTGACCTTTTAAATTTTCAATAAAAATACCACAAACAAGTACCCTCGGGAACGAACTTGGAATTATGATCATACTTAGGTCGGACCTCACGATTCATTCATAACAACTTAAACACCAAACACGCTAGGCAATAACCAGCACACGCTTACACTTACTAACAGCACCACATAAAGCCATCTCCTTGAGGGCAAATCGATGTTGAATGATTGATGAAAAGTAGCAAGTATAAATATGAAATCATCGAAGCTTGCATTATCGGTCGGATTTCTTGTTGCATTCGTTTTTACAATCAGTAAAACCGTGCCTTGTGCAAACAAGCGAATTGATACAGACAATGTTGCTTTGTTCGCATCCATGAATCCAAAAGATTCAATCGATTGAAGTTGGTGGTGCAAAGATGTGCAATCCAACATACTATTCTTCGAATGAATCAATAATGAATTGATGAAAATGAGAAACGAATTTCATAAACAAGTAGGAATATATTGGCAGTGTAGATGGCGAAAAACCAAGCAAAAACGTGAAAAAAAAACGAATCAAGTTTTGAAACCTGGAAATAAGTTTTTTTTGAAGTGGTATCCACATCTTTTTTCCCATTAACCCATTGCAAGAAAAATTAAAGTCTCTCGACCGATTATTTGTTTGGTAGATGACTTATCTGCTTGGAGATGGTGGAGTTTTTTCCAAAAGTTTTTGGAGATGTTTCTCGTTTATGGTTTTTTTACTTCGAAGAAAAACTTGCTTAGTAAAAAAAGAAGAAATCTAGGCAAACTTTGCAAGAAATTATCAATTAGAAAGTCCAACATTACCTTTCAGTTTTGATTGATTGAAAGAAGAGTTTATTTTTGGTTTTCCCTAAACTTCTTTCTACCTGGCCTTTATCGTTTCTTAATTTGGGAAGTCAATAATTACAAATAAACAAAAATAAGATTTGGTCAAGCACCGGAATGTTTCCGATTTAGGGGCTCTTACACTGACCACAGACTCACCAATCTAAAAAGGAAATAGATCCACTGATCAATCAACGTAAAAGAGTTTTAGAATCAAAATTTTAAAACAAAAAAAAAATACTGGAAACATGAAATTAAGAGTCTTAATATCCGAAAGATAATAGCAATAATTCTATGTATGGCGATCATATCAACAACAGCCATGAAAAGTAGGTAAATTTTGACAGCAACAGGTAAACATACGCTAACACAAATCTATACGACAAATATAATTACATACGAGTATTCAGGTGCGTAGGTTTTTAGGTTAAACACACACACACACACACACACAGGTTGATACACACCGTAACTATCATCGCGACAACTTCCGATGAATTGAATTTAAAACAAAAAAGCTCCCTTTAAATGAAGAACTTTTTTCCCTGAGGTAGCCTCAGTTTTTTTCATCTTTGAATTCTCGTTATTGACTCAAACAGGGGCAGAATGAATGAAAGGCACACCAACAATACCCTAGCAACCACAAGCGACATATTCGTGTTCCCACGGATTTCTCGCCGTGACGGACGGGACACACTAGCTTAGCAGAAGATGAGCATTAAAAGATAGCAAAAGCAAGAAACGGATGACCTGACGATTGAACAATAAGACGTGTATGTGTGTGTGTGCGTGTGACAGGTAATATCCAGTATATTGCTTTTCGAATGAAGAAAAAGCAACCTCTCATTAGTGATAGATACAGGTACTTAGTGAATATGGAAAAGTGCAACCAAAGAATAATAATGATAATAATGATTCCAACTCCGAGCAAAAGAAACAAGCATTAAAACAAGACAAACGAGAATGAGTGGAATTGCATAATAATCAACGATGTCCAATGGACATTTCAGAGAATTCAAGAAGTTCGGAGAATTTGAATGGTATTGTTGAGGAGAATTCAAAGAAGATAACAAGCATCAAATTAACCAATATTATCCATCATGTAATTTTCGATTATATAATTGGCCAGAAAAAAAGAGCGATAAATAAAAAGAGATGGAACAAATCGTACCTTGGACGGAGTTTAGCAGTTCAATCAGAGAAGGAAATGTACAGAAGGAGAGAGAAAAGCCACAGGCTGACAGGTCGGAATGAGAAAAAAAAGAAATCAAAATTTCGATCCATCAAAAGTGATCCAACAACACTGAACAATAACACCAAAAGCAATCAATTGATCGATCATTTGCACGGGAAGAAATAACAAAAAAGAAACATCGAAAAGTTTGGAAAGAAAATCATTGACATTTTACGGATAGCAAACTGACAGAGATATGTGTTTTCTATAGTGCTATTTTGCTTTCGGAAAATGATTTGATTGAAATGAATTGAATTTAATCAATTGAAAATATGTTTTGGTTGCAATAAAAAGAATTAGAGAAAGACATTGCAATTGAACAATGACAATAAGGCACGCAGAGAGATGCACATCACAATTGGATTGGATTCAATTGAATCCAGACCAATCAAGACCAATAAAATGTAATGATTTTCAATCCAGCAACAATAACCGACCGACAATAATAATGATCCTGAGAGGGCAAAAAAAATTCATCGACTGATTGATTGTTTGGTTGGGGTCAGAGTATGATCATCAAAATGAATATAACGACGAGTTGACAGAGCGGCAGGCAAAAAATAGACGATTCTGTCGTATGAATTTTAGATCAACTTACTTTGTATGAATCAAACGAGTTGAATCTTCAGCTTTTGAATGTGTTCCAGCAAATGAATCCAGTTGGCTTTTGAAAAGGTTCTCTATTTGGCTCTTCTTCTATGGGAAAAAAGTAAATGATGACAGCAGTTGATGAAACGGCAACAACAAGTGACAGTTTGAGAAGCGAAAGAAGGAGAGAGGTGACAGTTGAAGGAAATCCGTTGTTAGTTGATAATAAATGAGCTGCTTTAGGGCAAGCATACGTTGACGATAGACAGAAAATAGAACCTAGAAAAGAAGAATAAACCAGATTATAAATTATGATTATTAAATAAGCAACATTAAACCACCATATATTACAACAATTTTGTAAAGCTTTTTTTGTTGAACAAACAGAACGAATGTCGGTTTTGGTGGTGTTCTAGAACGCACTTTTGCACAGTATTTTCCGGGAAAAGGCAAACACATTAAAAATTCGATTCGAAAGAATTTCGTCCCAGTAGTTTTTGCTTTCATCTATCGAAACACACGTCGACAAACTTGGAAAATCACACAAGGGTACTGACAGAAAGTCGCATTCTATTTAACAGAATAAAAGATATTGAGGCGTTATTGATAACATAAAGATGGACCAACAAAAAATGATCATCATTCAACTCGAACGACAATTTGATGATGCTTTCAAAAGTTTACTAGATAAAATATGCCAATACCAAGAAGTTTGTGACAATTTTAAACCTGATTACGAAAAAACAGAATATGAAGAATACGAAGATGAAGAAGATGAAGAAGAACAAGGCCAAGAGAAAGAGGAGGAGGAGAACCAGGAAGAAACCCAAAACGATGAAGCAGAAGAAAAGGACGATGGGGATAGCCCCGCAACATCATCATCTACAAATGGCAGTGAACAAGAATATGATAGCAGCCCAAGCAAACCATACAATGGTGTTGAGGATGATGATGATAGAGAAGAAGATTCTAGTGCGGAACGATCCCTCTCAACAACAATGTCTAATGAGGGTGCATTTTGTATGGAATCTGTTGAACCAGAATTGATTCAAATGGCCGTTGCACATGCCAAATTGATGACCAAAGCATTTTTATTCGGTGAATTGAATAATGAATATGAGCAGAGAATTTTGAAATTAGAAAAGGAAAATTTCCATCTTAAACAGAAGCTAAAGAACCAAACATCATCATTACCATCGCATTCATCACGGTTATGGGAGCGAAATGGCTGTTGTCGATGTAACACTATTGATGGCGATGATGTTTTTTCCGCGCCAAGCTTGGATAACGAAAGCTATGTTAAAGACAGCAGTAACCGAAATGGCGGCTCACCATCCATAACTACCACGGAAGAAGTAGATATAAAGAAAAAGAAGACAAAAGTTTCTAAAAATGTAACCAATTTGATTTTGTTGAAAAATGCACTGAAACACGAAATTAACAATCAAGAATGGTTGATTGAAAGAAAATATTTGAAAAAGATTCAAATGTTGAAATTTTTTTATAAGAATAAGATCTGTGGTCTTAATTTGGTGGTTGGTTATTTGAAAAAAGAGCTAGCAGGAAGAGTTCAACAACTGCAATTGCTCAATAAGGATGTGGTGGATAGTTTAAATTTGAATGGTTCATACTGCCAAGAATGCGATGCTGAACCATCACCTCCGCCAACTATGATGATCATTCGAAACGAGCAATTCATCAAAATTTGGAATCAGATTATCTATGAGATACTACTGAATCGTTTCAAGACATTAATCCGAGTTGCAGAAGTATCTGAACAGATGGATAAATGTTCAAATAACAATTCAGTTGATTATTATACTAGTGATGATGAGGAGCTTTATGACCAGAATACGCTAATTCAACATATTCAATCAATTCTGTCTAGCGGTGGTTCGGATCAATGTCTACCTTTAAAAACAAAAAACTCCGAGCAAATGATCAACTTTGAACGAATGGGTCAAGTACGTTTCATAACGATCCATTTGGATCATCCAAATCAGTCGCTGGGTTTAGAAATATGCGGCGGTTATAATGATCAAACCCCAATGTTTATTTGGAAAGTCGAGCCAGATAGTCCGGCAGGAAAGAATGGTGGATTTTGTCCCGGTGATCTAATTTTGTCGATACAATCACAAGATATGATTGGTAAAAGCCAAAAGGATGCAGCAGTCATTATCAAAGAAGTGGCCAAAAATGATGGATGGTGTCGGTTAGGAATTTTGAGAATACCATTGAAAAATTTTGTGGAACAAAATTTCGATTTTGAACTACTACATGATGATAACTTTGAAATTCAAATCCCCCAACGAGATTGAATGTTGGGCGATGCGCATTGTAAAAGAAGGAAGGCCTGCCCAAAAGGATTGTGGGCGGAGAGATAGCATCATTAATATTACTAGTAAAACTGTAAAACCATAACTGCTTACCGCCTATCATAAATATGAGAAATAAATTTGCTAATCGACTGGTGTTGTAAAAGAGGCGGGGTATCCAAAAAGGGGCAAGGAGGAGAGATGAAGGCGACGTTTTTTATGCTGTTTTCTGCGCGCAAATGCAAAGTGGAAAAAAATGTAATTCGCCACATGAAAATGTATGGGGATTGGATCAGGAAAAAGCTTGGAATAAAAAACATTGGAGTTGATGTCGGATTTCAAACAAGTCTGATCTAGTTTTATCCTACACACACAAAAACCTGGTGCCTATATGTCCGCCTTTATTTTATAAATACAAAAATTTGAACAACAAGCACACAAGTAACCTTAAATGGATAAAATGGTGATGTACATTCTTTTTGGCACAACCACGATACATACCAGCAATAACAAAGGTTGTCGGACATAGGAAACTGAGGATACACACAATGCACACACCAAAAGAACGTCGTTGGTGATAAAAAGTTATCCACCGCCACAATATTGTGCAGAAATACATGGAAAAAATGCGACAGACAAATAAAACTCTGGCAAAAATCTAAACAAACGATTATCATCATCAACAGACTGGTGCAAAAAATCTAGTCAATCCGAACCCGAAATGCTTGAGCAACATTTTTGCTCAATCCAGATCGAAAGGCGAGGGTAATTTGATCGACTTTTAATAAATAAACTCATGCTATTCATCCGAGACATTCTTCTGACAAGATTCGGATGTCATTTTATGCATATTTTAAGTAAATCAAAAAGGGGAAATTGATAAAGAGGCTTTCCAAACACTTACTTGATTTTAAATAGAAGTTTAGACAACAATCCTTTCGAGAAGATTGGAGACAAGATGGAAGAGAGAAAACGATGTTATTTTTGGATCAGATTGAAGTTAATAAATTGAGCGATTAAATTTCGTCGTCGCTACATTGAATGTTTCTTGTTTCAGACATTTCGAAAACTTCGACGAGAAATAAACTGGTAATAATGAGACGAACGGTAATGAGAGAAAAAGAGAAAAAGCATCATACTTGTTCGGATTTTGCGCTTCAATATATTTTTTTCCACTCCGAACCGATCGATCTGTTTACAACTACATTGACACAGAATTCTTCACTGCAGGATTTTGGGTTCCAATTCTTGGGTACAATTCTTGACCTACACACACGGCCTGTACGGATTCTTGCGCTGTGGAGATTGGCCTAGTTTGAACAAGGTCTCCGAAAATTGTGTTCATAAGCTTAAACATTGAAGGGACAGCAAAAATATAGCCTCACAATGATGAAGCATTCTATGAGGATAAGTTAAATTGTTTAAGTTTGAAATGTGGAAAAACATAAAGAATTAAAATGAAATTTACCAATGATGGGTTTGAATCATTAACAATTGCTGGATAAAACATTTGTTCTTGTTCTAGAAATAGAAATTCTTTATACTTCAAAAGCGACAGACACGCACATATTCATAAAATGACAATTCTGATGCAATTCTTGATGGTGCAATGTATGATTGCTCATTTGATACAGATCGGAATTCGACATGCACGAAATTCAAGACAAATTTAGCTCATGACCATAACATCTCCATAAACGAAACATCTCAAAAGATTCTTTTGACCAAAAAACCAAATAACAGACGCTCAGGAATCATATCGAACAGATACGAATAGACAGAATAAGAACATCGTCGCAATCATTATGGCTATATCACACTGTATCTTTTAATTCGAGAATAATACAAATAGAATAGGCGGAAATATGAAAAAGCAATGAATTCTGGCATCATTGATTCCGCAAAGTTGCCTTGTTTATTGTTGTCATGGATTCTGTCCGAAAAAAACCGGACCGTCTCAGACTGAGAGGTCCGCATTAACACATACTAAGCTATACACCGAAGGATTGTGGTATGAAGTGAAAATCTATAATCAACATCGAAAAATTTATTAGACTTAACTCCCCAAAATACCTTTTTGGATCATTAATCCGGATCATAAACATCAATTTCGAAAGATTAAGGACACTGTTGTACAAACAAAGAACACTTTTTTGGCTCCATTTTAAGCTTCGAAATTCGGACATTCGAATCGACGAATGCAACACTGGTGAGCATAACATGTAAAAATAGTTTCGGAGAAAACTCGCGCTATTTTTTGCGGCTAAAGTATTGTTTATTGTCCAATCAAAGGTTTGTGTTGAGTAAGCAATTACGATTTTTTAATTTTAAACGTGTTAATCGATTCATAGCTGTCACAATGAATTCAAATAAAAAACGCAAAAATCAATTACTTGATAGTGATGAAGAAAATGATATGAATTCATTGGCTTCTGCTACAAAAAAAAATTCTTCGAAAACCAAAACAACCAAAATGGAAGAAAAGAAAATCAAGAGAAAAAGAATTGTTTTACTTTCTGACAGTGAAGATGATGACCAGAATTCAATAAGTAATATCAAAAAGAATGCTAAAGTACGTGCCAAGCGATTGGCTAATGATTATGGAAAAGATGAAAAACCACCACGGAAAACCGGCCAAAATTCAACACCGTCAAGTAGTAAAAAAAATAAATCGCCACCCTCTGATTCCAAGCAAAAAAATATCCTGAATTATTTCAAAAAAATTAATCTTCCTGATAAAAAGGATGATGTCATCAAAGAGAATGGGGATTCAAATCGTAAATGCGAAATAACAAAAGAAATCGATGATGAAGGTTTCGTGTTTACTCAGGTCAAAAAACCACCCGAAAAAAATCATTTAATCGATGTCAAAAAGAAAGAAAAACCTCGATACCATGAATCGCCATCCAAATCAGAGCGGGATGATAGGAAAAACGATGCAAAGAGACCCAAGATAAAAGCAGAAATCAAGGATGATGAGGATGATAAATACAAAAGCAAAGAATCACCACGTAAAAAATCAGATGATCAGATTAAGGATCACTCAAAAATTAAGAAATCACCTCAAAAACCTCGACCACCGGAAGATGTTCAAATTAATAAAAAATCTAAGAATGAAATTCCGAAATCACCCAAGAAAAAAGGTATGATGTTTTTGATGATGTCAGTGATGTTTTTCTCTTTTCAGAGGATTCAGAATTGTAGATTTCAATTCAAACCATGGCAAAGGCATCATTATTGGTCCTTGGTTTCTGAGTCGAGATTAAATTTTGGCTTGCTCTTAATCTTGATACAATTTAATAAGTATGATTTTTGTTCGTGCCCAGATAACCAAAAAGAATTTGAAAAAATCCTCGAACCGATAGTGAAAAAAAAAGAAAAACTTAAAAGCCCCAAAAAATCGAAGCCAATTGAACCGGCTCTTCCAAGAATCGTTGAAGAAAAAAAGGTTTCCCGTCTTTGGGTGGACAAATATAAGCCAACCAATGTCAAGCAAATTATCGGCCAACAAGGTGATCGTAGTGCTTTGAATAAATTGATCAAATGGCTTCGTAATTGGCATCAAAATTTGGATAAAAAACCAGGATTTGGTAAATGGGGCTCAGATGATGGAGCAGGTCATCGGGCAGCGATGCTCAGTGGTCCACCAGGTATAGGAAAAACGACAGCTGCTCAATTGGTTTGCAAAGAACTAGGTTACGATTTCTTAGAATTGAATGCTTCGGATACGCGTAGTAAAAAATCGATGACCGAAAATGTTCGAGAATTATTGAAGAACACAAAATTGACAGAGTTTTTCAAATCGTCAAAAACCTCCAAACAAAAATTAACCGCCAAACATTGTTTGATAATGGACGAAGTTGATGGTGTATCGGGCAATGAAGATCGTGGCGGTGTTGCCGAATTAATCCAATTGATTAAATCCACCAAAGTGCCCATAATTTGTATTTGTAATGATCGCGGTGATCAAAAGATGCGTTCATTGGTAAACTATTGCTTTGATTTACGTTTTCCCAAACCAAAACTAGAACAAATCAAGGCCTCGTTGATGTCTATTGCTTTTAAGGAAAAGGCTAAAATCTCACCAGATGTTATGAATGATCTGATCATTTCATCCAACTATGATATTCGCCAATGTATTCACAATCTTTATTTGCTTGCCTCCAATCATTCACGTACGGGAAATATGATCAATCCTAATGAAAAGCCGATCAAAGATGTTCGATTGGTTAGTCTGTTTTTCTTATTGGTTTGGCACATTGGTTCTAATTTTGATTTTTCTGCTTTTCTGCTTTGGTTGAAGAATCCTTTTGAGGCCATAAGAAAAGTGTTTTGTACTGGCCAGGATTATGAATCGATGACTTACAATGATAAATCGGATCTGTTCTTCTGTGATTATTCAATTATGCCGCTATTTGTCTACGAAAACTATCCGCAAGTCAATTTATCCAGTAAACAGTAAGTAGTGGAATATTAACCAAATATGATTCCATCGGATGCCATCTAATCACATTGTTCGCTGTATTTAAAAAATTCATTTTTAGTTCAAGCATCGGGAAACAATTGAAACGTTTGTACAAAACTATTGATTCAATATCTTATGGAGATTTGTTCGAAAAAGAGATTCGAACCAACCAATCTTGGTCACTATTACCAATGCAGGCAGCATTCTCCACCGTGATGCCTTCTTCATACATGAGAAGCCATAATGGTTTAGGTTTGGCACAATTTCCATCATTTATGGGAAAACTGTCCACAACCAATAAAAATAATCGCATTGCCGAGGAATTGGTCGCTCACATGAAACTTGCCATCAGTGGTTCTAAAACATCATTGATAATGGATTATTTGGAAATATTAAGAAATCAAATTATTGATCCATTGGTTCAATTAGATGTGGCCAGCATTTCGCAAATATTGGACCTGTTGGAAGCTTATTCTTTAACCAAAGAAAACATGAATTCAATAATCGAATTCTGTTTATGGGCTTGTGACGAAGACCCAATGAAACGGATCGATTCGAAAACCAAAGCAGCATTGACCAGGGCTTATAACAAAAAAGATTTCGCTTTACCATATGCTTGTGAAGGTGATTCCATTAAAATTAGCTCCGGAAAAGGTGGAAAAAGTACCAAGAAAAAAGGTGGAAAAGGAAATAAAAAAGATTGGGATGCATCATCTCAAGAAGATGATGACGATGCAGATGCAGAGGATCATGAAGAAGAACAAGATGCTTTGGATTTTTATTGAAACGTTTATTAATTTTGCATTCTGAAATTTATGATTTGATATATTAGGAAAAATAAATGTTTATTTCAAAGATCAAACATGTTAGAATAGTAAATCAAGAACCAATCGATTGGAGATTTTAATGTGATTAGGTTTTTCGGAACAAAATTGATCAATGTTTTGCGACAAACGTTTCAATGTTTTAAATTAAATTAACCTAGCAATTCATCGACGAATCCTTGGAGTTTTTCCTCTTCATGATCCAACTTAAGGGCTCGTATACATCCGGTGAAGACTTCGTTCCGGAAACAGAAATCTCTGCATTCGACCAACACCTTGGGAGATCGATAAACCATATAACATTCATCACAAATACGATCCACTTCAGCGAATTTGGCTTGATCGAAATTTCCCAAACAACCGTTCAGGCTAAAACTGGATTTCTTATGTCGCCGGATGTGACTGTCGAATGGGGAGGCTTCGATTGGTACCAAAATCAATATCAATAAAGTTGTGATCAGCATAGCAGCCAGAACAATTGTCCACAATGAGTTGTTTTTCATTTTGTCGATGGATTTTTGACCGTTGTTCAGGATGTTTCAAACAAATTTCAAATTGTTTCAAATTTTGATTTGGTGAACAGTTTGGATGCTTGATGTTGGCATTTATATTGGAATTTTCGGCCATTACACGCACACCCACCTACCCATTTAAATCTCCTAGTTTATTCTGGCTTATTTCATCACATGATGCCATTGCGCTAGGATTAGGAATCGAGCGACAGGAGGCAATGACGGTAATGACGTTGGAACTTGGTCGGTTTCCGTCAATCGCTTTCTATTCGGTTGTCGGTTTTGCATATCAAATAGCAACACGTAATCGAAAGTCCGGTACTGTTCAGGCGGTCGTATGTGCATTTGCGAATCAAAAACTAAAAAGCGGTTTTGAATTAGATTTTCCTAAAATCAATGATTAATTCAGTGATAAATGGTGGATTTCTGTCCGACTGCGTTTCCGTCAACAACGGTTATTTTTTAAAAAAAGAGTCCAAAGAGACTATCGTTAATCCAATGTTTGCGCCAAGAGATTGCCTCTCCACTGTCCAAATGTCAATGTGACAATGTGTTGTGTGTGTGTTTGAAAAAATTAATTAAAACCAATCTGGTATTGATTGATAGTTTTGCGTGCGTGTGATTTGAAACAAATTGAAAATATCCCAAGGTTGGCGCGATCGAAAATCTTGCTGTGTTTGTCGCAAGCATGAACTAGAACTTTGTAATTTTCCAGATTCGATTTTTTATTAAAACTATCCGTATTCTATCTCGATCATGCCACCGAATGATGTTGGACAAGCGTTTTTGGTGGAGTATTTGTATAACCTTTCCTGAGGCAAAATCGAGAAAACTAGTTTAACATGATTTACAGTAACCTGCAATTATGAAAACATCGAGCGCGCATATAACTTTTAGATATCTTCCGAAATGGCACTCTCTTTCCGCCATAGTAGATCCAACTGAACCGATTGAAGTTATCTCACAAGAGCTGTTTCCACTGATTATCTGAGAAGGAACAGAAGAAGGAGAAGAAAAAACTCTCTAAATCTTGTTTAGCGCATAGACTTTGTTCCGTGATTTTCTTGGGACGTTAGGATAAAAGTGAATTTTCATAACAACAAGATTTGAGGTTAGTCGGTCTCCAGGATATAGTCTGTGGAAACGAGTGAGCTTGAAGAATGAGTCGAATGATCATCGATGGTATACCAATTTGGTACGAAACTTTTGGCAATGGACCACATGCTGTTCTAGTGATACCTGGGGCCATTGGAACAGCCCAAAGCGATTTCTCCATTCAATTCGGCCAGAAACATCCTGATCATTTGAATTTTGATAAATTCAAATTCATCTGTGTTGAATTACCTGGCTGGGGAAAATCCTGTCCACCGGAACGTCCATATGGACCTACTGTATTACACGATGATGCAGATCGATGCATCAAGCTAATGGAGGTAAGACTTTTTTTGGAAAAAAAATTCTTTTAAAACTTATACTCTGCAACAATGCAGAACCTTGGTCACGAAAGATATTCAGTGTATGGTTGGTCGGAAGGATCCAAAGTAGCGTTGATCATTGGACGTAAAGTGAGTGACACCAAACTGAAATGTCTGGTGCTACAAGGATGTGTATCGTATTCGAACGATGCTTGCACCAAACGAATCATGTGGTCACGAGACTTGCAAAACTGGGACATTGAATTGCTTAGAAAATATGAACAAGCCTATGGTGATGATTTTGATCGTGTGGAAGACCTTTGGCAAAGACATTTGGATTTAGCCATCGTCGACTATGGTCGATTTTACCCGGATGGTTTGCTAGGGCCGCCCAAGGATGGCTTGCAAAAGATCCAATGTTCAACAATGGTTCTGCATGGAGATAGGGTGAGTGATCGTGTACAGCATCCAGATTGACCATCAAGAATATTCTGAGACTATATTCTAATTTGGTTTTTGATGCTAGGATTTTTTCGTTGAATTACAACAAGCCGAACATATTGTTAAATATGTACCAAAAAGTCGCTTGATACGTTTTGCAAATTGTGGCCACAATCTTCATCAAATGCAACCGGACAAATTTAAACAGACATTGGAAAAATTTCTGTCGGAAAATGACTGAATGATCGTCCTGGGCAACCAACCAATCTGGATTTTTCATTGAAATTCCAGAAAAAAATTGATATGACAGAATTTGGAATTTCAAAACAAATTTTAATAATTTTTTAATAATATTTAGATAAAAATACCAAAAAAAAGAAAGATAATAATTACACAAGTATTCACAAATAATCATTATCATTATAATTAATAAAATCCTCGTTTTGTCAAAAAAAAATTTAAATCTTTTCAATGAATTCAAAAATAAAATCCTGGACAGAATTATATTTTACAGTTTGAATTCATTGGACTAGATCAAATGGTCAAGCATGTTGGGCGCGTTTGTTTGACAAGAAATATCTTCGACCCACGGGAATTAAAAAGATCGGTGAGGGCAATAATATCTTTGCGAAAATCACGACAGCAATGTTTTTTGTGAGTATAAGTATAGTCTAGTGATAGTAAGTATTTCTGTATGTTTGAGAAATTCAAATTTTAAAAATTGTTCTTTTGGCACTTGATATAGTGATTATTTTTGAACGAAATTGACGATATCTCGGAGATTCTGCATCAGCTCATTCAAGCATTGATGCACATGTCCACCATTTGAATTGCGCTCATTGGGAGAAGTGGTGGTTGCTCGCAATGATTCACCATTCTTTTCCAATTTTGTCAATAATTCACGGAAACGAAATCTTTGCTGTGGTAATAATGAATGTTCAGCATATGCCAAACAGGATTTCCGGAACACTAATACCTTATCACAAGCTCTTTTTAAATTATTCATGTTTTTCGATGGACTTATGGAAGAAGACGGCTGCTGTTTATCCGAAGGAATATTCAAATTCTGTTTATCATTACTGGTCGATTCTACCAGTTTTAATTGATCTTGTAACATATTTTCTATGATTTTTGAACATTCAATTATTGAATCACGATCACCAGCAATGGTTTCGGTAATTTCTGGATTTTTAACATTTGATTTTGCATTTTTCATGCCCAAAGAGGATTTTTTGGATGTTGAATCCGCAACTGGCTTCAATACTACTCGATTTAATTCAATGAAATTGTTTGATTTATTACTATCCACAGTATCGATTGATTTTTTCAATAATCTTGATTCTCTAACTTCACCATCGACAAGGTTCAATGAATGATTCTTGAGAAATTTTTTCGGTATCCTATTGAAAATAAGTAGAATTAATTTTCGGAACTTAAGTCAATTAAAATCAATCAAAAAAAAAATGGCACACTCACTGCGACTTGGTCGCCGGAATTTTCGTTTCTTGATCCAACGATTTTTTTATTAAATTACTACCAGTATGATTATTGCCACGTGTATTCAATTTAGGACTAGATGATGGATTTTTCACATTTGTACCGACTACATTGCTGTTATTCTGAGCAATTGTTGCTGAATTGACGGAACAAGCTGAAATAACTGAATCATTGCTCTTGGAAGTGGCATTATTGGATGATGATGAACAGGAACCAATGCCCGAATCATTTTCTCCGCCTGTGGATGATGAATGTGTTTCCCAAAACTTTTTGGAATTCAACATGCTCGCCGAACTGTAACGTTTACTTTCATCATCACCTTCATACCCTGAATTGGATATGATCGATTGGCTTAGCACATCTTCTTCTTGTTGTTGATCTACTACATTGACTCTGATCGGATCCAATTTAGTATCCTTATCCTTGGTATCAATATCAACCACTGATGTTTGTTGCTTTGATTGTGTGATTTTTTGATTATTCCATTTATTATTACTGGAATTAAAAAACATCGCCAATCTTGAAGCTTTGGTCTTGATTGGTTTTCGATTCGAATCATCACTATCGTTAGTAACGGCGGTGGTAGGTGTTCCAACATCATCCTTTAGGATCGATTCGAATGGTTTGGAAGGCACTTTTTTCAATACTGGAGTTACATATTCTGCATCCACGGCTGGACTTTGATTAGCATTATTCGTCGTATTACTATCATTCACCATGTCTTTTGTATAAAATTTTGATTGTGTAAAATTAGCAAACATCGGTATGGCAGGTGCAGGACAATTAGGCTCTGGTTTAGATGTTCGTTTAAACAAAAATGATCCTCGTGATGGTTTTGTAACATTAAAAGTTGTCTCTTTGGATTCAGTACAACTGGATGATTTTTGCTGAGCCGCTTTCAAGCGGAAACTTTCGGTCAGTTCATTAACAAATGCATTTGACATTTTGCTGACTTTAACTGCTTCAGGTTTGACGGTTTTCAGCGACTGCAGTCCTTCTTCTGCCACATCTTTTTGCTGTTGTTCCGCTTTTTTGTGCAATTTTTTATTCTCCTCTTTGACTTTGGCCGTAGGGATCTTGCTTTCTGCACTTTTATCTTGCTTCAAGGACACATTTTGGTCATCATTTTCATATTCATCAAATTCCAGAAGATCTGTATTTGCTGGTGGCGGTGGAAAATCTTCAATGTTGATGAACTCATCCAATGTCATCAGATTATTATCCTGAGCTTGTTGCATCACAAGATTCGGTGATGTTGTCTTGAATGAAACAAAATCGAATGATTCACTCTTGCTTAATGTTTTTATGGCCGCCTGGTTGGAGTTTTCTTCCGATAATGGAATCTGGCATGGTGGAAGTGGGAGATTATCGATCGTATCGACATTTTCATTGGTATCATCATTGCTTCCAACAATGAAATTGCTATTAAGAATGTTTGATCTTGATGGCAATCGTGGTGATGCGACCGACTTGAGCAATTGAAGATGATTCTTATTGATATTTCGCAACTGTCTTAATTGTGCGGGTGCTTTGGAAGATTTGTTGAAATTCAAATTAACATTTTCAATAGTTTTCGAATGTGTTAGATCAGATTTTTGTCTGGTGAAATTGAAATGTTGAGCTGGTTTGTTACTGGCACTGGAATGATGATTGGAAATATCGTCCAGAATGGAGACATTATTCGGGTCCTTAGCAAAAGTGCTAGTGGTCATTTTAGTATGATTTACTGGCGATTTTATCAAAGCAGGATACTGTAAGGTCAATATTTCCGAATCTGGACGACCATTTAATTGGTCTAAATTGAGAGAATCCAATGTCAGCTCTTCATGATGATTTAAGGAATTTATAACATCCATTTCAGGATCGTTTGATGGCCTCAATGAATCCAAATATGCATCGATCTGTGTACCTTTCGGTATGGTCCCATAACGATTGATCGTACGCTTCAATTCCATATCAGAGCCTTTATTCTTCTGGCTAATGGCTAGATTTGCTTGTTGCGCTACTTGTTGCTCTGGATCAAAATCAAGCTCGAAATTAAGTTTATTAAATTTGATCTTCGACGGCGACGATTTGGAATGATGATGGCTTTTGTTTTTGGACGATTTTGACTTGGATTTCGGTGCCGATGCTATTTGAGCCATTTTTGAATTGAGATTCTTTTTGTTATAAGATGATACTTGAGCATTTGAAGTGCTTCGTGTGGATGATGTGGAGGATACTGTATTTGAATAACGCTGATCATCCGAATTATACGTGTACATGTTGTCCATGTTATTCGGTGCATTATCTTCATCTAGGAAAACCGCATTGGATAATCCGGAGCCACCGCTACCGGTAACAACCATTTGATCGGTGGCCATTCTTTCGATAGAACTTAAACTTTCGAATACTTTTTCGATTCCATTCATTGTTTGCTCGGCTCCTTTCAAAATGTCTTCATCACCTGGCTGTTTATCCTGATATGTAGAATCACGAAACGAACTGGTCCTTTTGGGTGGTGTGGGTGCTTGTTTCATTTTAAGTAAATTAGGATGTATTCTGGCCGATTGTTGTTGTTCATTTTTGTGACGTTGCTGCCGCATATTGACTTGGTTTGCGATGGAACTTGTCTGTTTCGTTTTGGCAGTGTTAGGTCCGTTCGGACAAAAACTCGATGGCCATTGTTGTTTAGTGTTCAGATCATCTGGATGATTAGAATTGTTCGGAGCTATCGACAAATGGCCAGCAATGTTTGGCGAACTTCCTGATAGTTTTTTATAAGGAACATTTTGCTGCTGGACACTGGTTTGCTCATTATTGGTGACAATATTAACCAAATTCGACACACAAGTCCCACTGGAAGAAAAACCACTGGTGGAACTACCATTTTCTGTTTTTAATTGTTGTTGTTGATCAAATTGTTGTTCTTCGGATAATACTTGAAATTCGTCCAATGAATAACCACTGGCACATGTTTGATACATTGCATACAATGTACGATGAAGATAGTCAAATGTTGGTCGCTGTGATGGCTCCCAATTCCAGCATTGCATCATGAGATCGTAAATTGGTTTGGGACAATTTTCCGGACATTGCATACGATAACCATTCTCTAATTTATGATAAACTTCACTCAATTCTATTCCGGGATATGGTGCCATACCATAGGTTGCTATCTCCCATAGTAGCACACCAAATGCCCAAACATCACTTTTTGTGGTGAATTTGTTGTAAGCTAAACCTTCTGGTGCGGTCCACTTGATTGGGAATTTTGCACCGGCCCTTGCCGTATAAGTATCATCACCCATCAATCTTGCCAAACCAAAATCAGCCACTTTGACCAGATAATCTTCCCCGACCAAACAATTTCTTGCCGCCAAATCGCGATGAATAAAGTTTCTTGATTCCAAATAGGACATTCCATTGGCAATTTGTGTGGCAAAATACAACAATATAACCGCATTCATTTGTTCACGATTATTATTCCTCAGATAATCCAAAAGATTTCCGTACGGCATGAATTCAGTTACAATATAGAATGGCGGTTCTAGGGTACAGACGCCAATTAATTGAACTAGATTAGGATGTCGCATCTCTTTCATGATGGACGCTTCTTCCAAAAAATCTTTCACTGCCATTGTATCCTCTTTTAATGTTTTCACCGCAACAGTAACATTATATTTTCGCCATCTAGCTTCATAAACATCACCATATTGACCGCCGCCAAGTTTCTGTTTCATTATGATATCAGTGCGATTGATCTCCCATTCATCGGCATCATTCGACCAATAACTGGTTTGTTTGGTTGCCGGATAGAGCAACATCGTGATCAAACCATCTTGCTGGTTCGAATGATGATGTACCAATTCGGCAATGGTATTGAATTTACACTCGGGCCGTACATAAAAATGGCGTTCAGCATCTTGTTTTATATGATAATGATATACACGACCATCATAACGTAACGAAATGGTGCGCTGACCAGGTGAAGATTCTGATTCACGTACCAAAAAACTTCCATTTATTCCGCACGATAACAATTGTTCAGCATCGCTACGGGATATGTTTCCGTGGTACCATTTATGTTGATCTAAATTTATGGGCGTTATATATGCTTGCGGTATCCAACCAACTTGGTTATTACAAGAGATTGCCTCACACCATTGGCCACTTTGATTGAAGGAAAAAATCTTCATTTGTTCACCTATTTTTCGAAACCAATCAACAAATCATTCAATATTCAATCCAAAATCAATAATCACATTAACAATACCTTTACGAAATGAAAGTTGATTTTCTCCACCGCTTTGAAAATCATACAACGCTACATGCATCTGAGGATCACATTCAGTGGCAACATTGGAATGTTGTGGTTGCTGCTGTTCAAGCAGAAGATTCTCCTGGGAAACCGATAAATAACGTTGTGGTTGTTGAGAATCAATGAACAAACATCCACCGCTACCACAATTTTCATCATTGGAATCTTGAGCCGATGGTACTTCGGGCAACGGTCGCGATGAAAGAAATCGTTGATCTGAAAAAAGGAAAAAAATTGTTGATTAAGAAAGACATTCAAATCTGAACGTTTCTTGTTTCCAAAAGTCTATTCTAGGACATGAACATTTTCTCTTTCATCAATCATTTTGACCTGCAGAAAAGATCCCAGGTGATAATTCAAATTTGAATCAGAAGCCAATTCAGCTATTTGGTTTGGCCAGACCTCTAATCTATTGGGCTAACATTTACTCTTTTGCCTGAACGATTGAAAGGCAGGGTTGTATCCTCTTTTTTCCTCCGACTAAGACATGGATTCTTTGGAAAAGTAGGTCATATACACTTGATTTCAGCTCATATTATATGTGTGTGCGTATTTTTGGCGGTGAACGACAGCCTACAATAGGTAGATCCATCCAGGATTATTACCAAACAATTATCATCACATTCATTGATTAAACAATTTAAACTAAATTATTTGTTTGTTTCCATTTGGATCCATTCAACCGATAAAAAACACAATTGTTCGTTCATACAGTTATTGTTTTTTGTTGCTTTGTGTTGCTTGCACAACATATAAAGATCCCGAAATACGTAACATGAAAAGATCCAACCAATCAATCTCTACAGGATAATTTGAAGCATTGTTTGTAAATGCTGCCAAACAAATTTCTTATTTTTCAAAGTTTTTCTTTTCTCAACACAGATGAACGATTCTCCCGGAAGCAATAATAAAAAATTATATTTGTATGCATGCATGTATTTCAATGTATCCGGTAGCGGTTGTTGCCTAATAATTAGTTAATGAGCTACAGGTCCACCACAATCGCCATAGGAATAGAGACGGAGAAACAATCAAATAATCGTCAAATTAAAAAATGTCTGTAAGCGCCAACGATCCCGAAAAAAAAGAGAATCCTTTCATTGTCTGGAACGAGGCGAACAATACAAATTGTTGTTCGGGCGGAGCAGAAGACAGTGGGTTTTTTCTGTATTTCAACGGTGGATAGTTTCCAACTGACCGAACTGGGACGATGGCAGCAAATAATCCAATATAACGCAAATATTACAGTGGTTGGTTGGTTGGTTGGTTGGTTGGTTATTATCATGGAGAATGGAAAACATGTCGTATTTTAGGCTGGAAAACAACCATTTCCAGCAGCCACAGCTCAACAACAACAACAACAGCATTTTTGGATTGAAAAATATATAAAATGAAATAAAATTACTGAAAAAAAAGAGTTCATTCAACCGCAAGCACATATACTAGTCTGTCTGGCTGTCTTGGTTTATGTCAAGCCCGAGCCTAAAGTTGGCTAGATATTTGGTGCGAAAGTCCTTATTCATTGCATTTTTTTTGGCACCGTTGAAACGAAATTTCCAACTGGAAGTTTAACAAAATCGAAGATTTCCATCTAACGATAATGTCACAGCAAAGTGAAAACCTTGCGTAATGATTTTGATTTTATATGCAAAATATCGATCCTGGGATCATTTTTGATGTTGAGGATGTTAGGAGGAAAAAAGTGCTGCCGTAACATGTTTTGAGAAATTATTAGAATTTTTTTCAAAATTGACGAAATGATGTTTAGCTCAGCAATTGCTATTCGAATGAAAATCTCCATAAGAAGATTATTAAGCTATGTAAACCCTCTGAAATGAATAAATTCATCAACGAAAAAAAATCCTAAATGACCGGTCTTTTATCTTCACCAACTGGTGCAAGGTGGACCTTCAGTCTATCTTATGGGTCAACCAAGCACAAAATTAAACTTCTTTATCAACAAAAACAAGGTTATCTAGGTGCTTAGATCTATCCTTGGGGCGCAGGAAAGCAAATTTAAAAAGAAAAAAATACAAGCAGGTCTGGACATATAATATACCGTTTGATCTGTTTCCACTGATTTACATTTGGCACAACAATAATCTTGAAAACATTCAAAAAAAATAGACGCTCCGATTCATTTCCATTGTTGAAAAATAGACAAAATATTGTGGGTGAAGCTAGAATAAAATAATGATAATAATGAACAATATTAACCAGTCGGAGACTCAATTTGATAGATACCCAACTTTTCAAAAAGTCTAAAAGAGATTTTCAAGATCATCATGAAATAAAATATTACATCCGCATTTTGAGCCACAAGCAAAGATGAAACAAATCAGATTAAGATATCTGAAGAGTTGAGTTAAAATATACAAATCAAGATGGCACTAATTGCATACCATTGTATGGTGTTTAAAGATGCAAAAACCACCAAGATTTTGACCAGAAAAAAATCATTGAATCGATCAATAAAACCGGAAAATCGATCAACGATAACATCATCGATTGATAGAAACCGAATCAGACTTGAAAAAATTTCAAATTATAGTATCTACATGAAATTTGGAGTTTTTTCCGGCCCATCTATGCTGTGTTGTGGACAGATTAGTTTGAAAATCGATTCAACTCTCTCTCCCTCTCTCTCTCTCTCTACTACTTGTTCCATCATTTGAACCCCTCCAAAACTCATAATTCATTCGGACTCGAATCATTAACTTTGATCTTCTTTCTTTGTCTATCCAAGATCTTTTCGACTCTCTGCCTTCTTACACTAATGGACCATCAAATAGCCCCATTCGGGATACAAAATTCGACTTTTTTGCAATGCTTCTTGATATTATTTTTTTTTATTTTTGTGTCTGTGTCATTGTCGATGCTGGCTGGTTTGTGGTAACCCGGTTCATCTTGGCATCGTTCAAAGAGGAAAAAATTATGTTAATCGTTTTCCTCCAGACTGGATTGTATGATGCTAGGGCGCCTTCGATTTGAATATAAACGCATAAGTTGTGATGGCGGTAAATGTGTATGACACAGTTTTGAAAACGATTATGTATTTTCTCTAAAAATAATAACAATATTCAATGGCGATTCTATTTTTTTTCAAGCAAAAGTTTTCCACTAGATACAAGGGGAAAGGACTGAACAAGTGGCTTTAGCCTAATGTTATTCGTCGAAGACAAAATATAACGATGATGATGATCATGTCATGGAATTCCTTTTTTTTGTTAGAATTTTGCAAAAAAAGCCACAACAGCAACAACCACCCAACATCATCAGATCAAGATCAACCAAGTGGACAATCAACTCTCAAACCCCTCAAGAATCATTTCGAATCAAGAATAATTAATTTGAAACTTACCATTGGCATCATTGTTGTTAAATGCAAATAGTTGCTGTTGTTGATGTCTGTGTGATTTACCATTGTTATTCGAAGATGATGAGGATGACGATTTATTAGTTTGAGCAGTGTTTGATGATGCTGATGAACGCAATGATGATGATTGACAGTTAGAATTTTGATTATTATTATTGTTGCTGTTTCCATTTGCAATTTGGAATTGTTCTTGTTGTTGGAAGGCGAATGTACTGGATGCGAATGGACTAGAAATTGATAAGGTGGTCAAAGGTGTCGCTGGTGCTGGCAAAATATGATGTGATGGTGAACCAAATGGTTGATGATGATTGGTCAAATTGATCAAATGTTGCTGCATGGCCATTTGATGTGGATCAAACTTGGCCAAGGCTGCTGGTGATTGCAATGGATGATGCATTGGATGCTGAAGAACATGATGATGATGAAAAGAATGTTGCGATTGTTGTTGATGATGATCTTGAGTTTTGGATCCTTGTGCGCCCATTTTTGGAGCGAAATTTTGTTTGCAACAAAACGAAACAATTTTTTTGTGAAAAAGCGTAGCGAGAATCGTAAATCTTTAGGAATGATTCACCAGTGGTAAATTCCAAGTTACAATAATCACCACTACAACAAGATTGCAGAAATAGAAATGCTTCAAATGAACCTGCGTCAGTGTGCTGTTTTCTTTGTTGCTTCTGTTACCAAAAACAAAGTGTAACGAATGGAAAAACAAGGATGAGGATCAAATCAATGATGACGATTCATTTCCAGGATCTTCTGAATGTGTGACTGCAAAAAAATAACGAGAAATATTGACAAGGAAAATTGAAATGGTTCGGACTAATTGAATACATCTGCTGTATTCTATTGGTTGGTTAAAACAAACCTTGAACATAAATAAATGGAACTAATTCAACAAACACAGCTTGGCCATATCGAATCGCGAAAATAGATTGCTCTTCTGTCGTTGATTAAAAACTTGGATTTTTTCGATTTCTTACTTTGTTGGGTCAAAAGCAGTAAGACAGATTACCATATTAATATCAATAACACTCTATCGCCATCACATTTTTGATTTTCAGCATTCTTTCTCAACTACATTTTGTCTGCTCTGTCAGCTGAGCATAAAAGCTCTTGGATGCTGGTCCTTCGATGGTTGTGGTCAGTTGAAATGTTTGGCAAGCACATTTGCGGAAAAATGATAATAAAATTATGACCAAGTGTGGACCATTAAGATCGAAACGAAAAAAAAAACGTTCAAGAAACGTTCTCTTCTGCCCAGACGAAGACTTCGACCAGACTACGGTACCAGCGTCGTGTACGACAAATTCAATTCAATAACAGCAGCAAAACACACCAATCCTTTTTGTTACTGAATGTTGGTAACAGATTAGCCGAAAATTACCATCATCAGCATCGTTGTCGACGTCGTCGTGTGGTCTTACAACAAACACAGAAAATGTGCTGCAAAACTGAGAGCAAAGGAGGAAAAAATAACACAAGAAAAAAATTGGTAAAATAATATTTTTGTATTCGATGATGATGATGATGATGAAAAAAGCTCAAAGCTCACTGGACTTGATGTTGTTGGTGTTGTTACAGTTGACGATGCTGCCGCTCTCTTTTTTTTCATATCATTATTTACTCTTGTCTTCGTCTATCTTGGCGCATAGACACAATAAAGGGTAGTAGATTTAGGTGGTAGTGGCATTGTTCCTGAAGCAAAAACCTCAATAACAGACAGCTTTTTGGAATGTTGTGAGCAATGTGAATGGGTTCTGACCAAAAAGAAGGCGCGTCTCTTTTTTTCGCTCTTTTCCTCCTGCATTCAGTAAGTAGTAGTGGTAGTGGTATGATCGTAGCGGATTTTCGAAACATTCACACCGCCATCCATCGTTAGGAAATGTAAACAAAACGCGGGAATTTTTTTCAAAAACTTTAAATTTTTCATTTGCCCAAAGAACGGAAACAGATTAAATAATATTTAATCGATAACAATGAAAACTAGAAAGAGCCAGGAAAATAAAGGAAAAAAATCATATTGCACATATTTGGCATAATTTTAAACAATTTTTTAACCAAAAAACTCGTTCCCGCTATGGTTAATTAAATTCAAGCCTCAATTTGACTATTTACAAACAAGTTGTAATGTCCCAGGCAAACCTGGGAACCTTTCTGATTTCGAGTAAAATGATCGAGATCAGTAAAAATCATCGCCATCAAACATATCCGAATCTTGAGGTTTTGGATCATTGTTGCTATTGTTGCTCGCACTTTTCGGCTTATTTAATGGATCCAGTTTGATTAGTTTGATTTTAGGTGGTTGGCTTTCGGAGTGGTTTCCAGATTTGATTTCCATTTTGTCGAAATATTCATAGAATTCTTTACAAACCTCTTCAATCTCTTCCAATGGATCCGGTATTGATTTCTCCGCCACATTTGAAGCCAGATTATTATTGGAGTCAGTCATTTTTATCCTCGTCATTGATGGGTCCTCCATCATCTGGATCGATCTCCTGGATTCAGGGTGGTTCAATTTATTTTGAAAATTTGACGAATGTGGCTTCAGTACCAAACATATGCGTCCATCATCGTGGTTTCCATCAATATCATACTCGGCCTCTTCGTCTTCTTCGTCACTATCGTCGTCTTGGTCACCGGATTCATTCGTATCCGTATATTTAGTTTCCGCCTCTTCGTCCTCTTCTTCTGTTCCCTCTTCATCATCTTCTCGATGATCATTACCATCAGGAACTGAGCATGATGATGTTTGATAATTGGTTCCAGGATCATCTTGATGGTAATCATCATCAGCAGCCAAAATCTTATCCAATGCTGACAATGTTGGATAATGATAATTGTCCTTTAAAGTCCTATCAAAACATCAATACACACCAATGGACCAATACAAAATTATTGCCGAAAATTCGATCCAAAAGAAAAAAATAGAGGAGGAAACAGCGAGTGATAATCGAAATTGATCAAGTTGAAAAATGATATGAACCAAGTGGTATAGAATCAGTGTTTGAAACAGAAAAAAGTTGTTTGAAATGAACGGAAGAAGAAGAAGAAGAAGAGGGGCAACAAGATTCAAAGTTCCAAAGAATGTAGATTCAGCGCGATAGCAGAGAGAAAGAGAGAGAGAGAGATAAAGATTGAATGGGTTTACTTTTGTGTTTGCTGAGTTGCACTCTCTTCGGCCACCAACATCTCATATTCTTCCGATGCATAGCGATCCCAGTCGGACATTTGCACACCATCTTCATCACGTTGCGACGCGAATGGATCTCTTTGTTCATGATCCAGGTATTTTTCCAGATTGAAAAACGTATCAAAAAATATAGGCGTCAGACGACATTTTTTCAAATCCGAAAGTGTTATCCTCGAAGAATCTTTTGGTCCGACCAGATCCATCATCTTGGCAACGAGGCAAAAATTTTAAAACCAAAATCATGGAAACCGGAAGTAACAAACCTGGCATAGACAATCAGAAAATGGCAGCGCTTCAATACCAGTAGCCTCCATTCTTCTCACTTGTTCATTGTAAAAGTATTCCAATTCGTACATTGAAAGACAACCATCACCATCCAGATCCATGCAGCGGAACCAATATTCGATGGCACGAGGATGGCGTTTATCCTCATCGGCCAACAGGAACCAAACGAATTCTGTGTAGGACATTTGATTGGTCCGACTTCTTGAGGTTTTAGTCACCGCTCCGCTGAATATACGATCGATCATGCGCGAAGAAATGGCTTGAAATTGGAAAAAATTCAAATTATTAAAACCAATGATGATCAACCCGGAATATACCATTAGTTACCTGAATCATTGTGTTTGGACAGATCATATTTGCTGATAAATAGATCATGATCTTGGTCAAGCTCCCAAAATTTACAATATATCACATAGAAATGTTCATAGGAAAAGTATTCGGTTATTTGATTGATATCCTCCTCTTCTTCTAACAAATGAATCACACGAAGAAGATTGGATTTTCTCAATTCCGGCAACGTAAGGGTACCGGACCAAGTTTTATCCACACAGTAGAATATTCTTGCAATGACCGTATGAACGTAACGTGAATGAAATTCTTCGGCATCCTTCAAGAACAACAATCCAGGATGTGTATCAATCACATCCTGGATCAATGGTTCAAAGTCTTCTGGAATTATATAATCACGTTTTCCTTGGGTCATGATCTTCATGAATCTACTGGCATCATCATAACATGTTGATATTAATCTACATGGGTTTTTTGGGTATTAAGTAATTAAATGAATTTTTAAAAGCTGTCCAAACCAAAAAAAAAACGAAGTTTATACAGACTTTTTCCAATAAGTTACAAATTGATCACAAGTTATAAAGTCCTTTTTACTGCTAGTGTTGACTGTACCGTTAACCAGTATTCCCGTGCCATTCTTCGATGAACCGTGATCAATAGAATTGGATCTTTGAGTGGCATTTTTAGAATGTTGCAACACGGCACGAAACAACGGTTCTTTCCAATATAATGGTATCTCATTGCAAAGTTTCAGAATATTGCCGAATTCTTTGAGATTAACCGAACCACTGGGAAAACGCTCAAAAAGTGATTGTATGCGTTTGATTTGACTTTCGACCTCTTGCGATGAATATGGTTTACCCAACGGATAATAGAATCTTGGCAATTGGCCTGGAATAGTGGCATTACCAGAAAGAGAATTTGAACGCGATAATCGACGAAACGTTGGTATCGAGCCTATACTTGGCGGTGATTTTGGCTCAATCTCATTCTTCACTTCAACCGACAGTGATGATGCGGTTAATGGTGTAGCTGAAGAAATGACAGTCGCGGCATTTGAGACAGCAGCCGAAACATTAGCATCATTGTTGGCGTTGTTGTTTGCTATTTTCAGATTTCTACCAAAACCAACATCCTCTTTATTGGCATCACCAGCCTGTGTGTGCGACCAAGTAGAAAAAAGAAAGGTTTTTTTTCAGAAAAACAAAACAGGAACTGTTCTATACACTCTTGTGTTCAAAAAAAAAGATCAAAACGAACAATTTGAAGATCTTTTCAACCTAAACTAATTATAAACAGACGCAGACACTTCCGGAGAAAGCAAAAGAATAAAATTGAAGATACTTACCACAGCTTGGGTTTCGGTTAATTTCATCCAATGTCCAATCTTGCTTGGGTTTGTATTACGATTCCTTTGCAATTCATTCAATTTGGACTTGGTTACCGATGTTTTTTCCGGACATTTTTCAAACAACATCACCCTTTCGGCAACGGATCCTTTTTGCAGAACGTGCTGTTGTTTGACATGCTGCGTGGTGGTTGTATGATGGCCAAACACTATTTTTCCATTCACATATTTTGGTTCAGGTTTCGGTTCCGGCTTTGGTGCCGGTTTCGACACGAATATTATCCGAGGTTTTTGTTTCTGCAATCCAGTTCGGCCATCCCCATGATTATTAATATCACTTGTTGAAAGAGAGAGATCGCCATTCCCATTCAGCCCCTCTGATAATGCTTTGTTAGTCGAGTCTCCGCCTCCAGCTCCTCCTCTTTCATATAGATCTCCCACCTTAAGCCTTTCATGAAGCAGTGCTTTTTCGTCATCCGTTAAGGGCATTGGTTTGATTGGACCGCTACTATTGTTATAATTATGGCCAAAATCTTTGTCGTTGTTCTGGTTGAATTGTTGTTGATATCTTAGGGCTTGATCCAAATGATCAAATTCCAATGATTGATCATCAAAGGATGTTCGATTTGTGTATTTGGAATCAGTTTCGTCTTGTTGTTGGTCGTTGTAGGGTTGTTGTTCTACGACGCCCAAACTTCTGGTGAATCTAGTTGTTGTACGATTTGATTGAGGTTGGCCACCGTTGTTGCTGTGGAAGAAACGTTCGTTTTCTTTGATAAATGTATCAATTGTATTGGATGTTAACGTAGTTGAAGATTGATCATTGTTTCGATTCTGGTGGTTTTGTTGTTTGGATGAAAAGCCTTGATTGTTGTTGTTGTTACGAGCCACAAACTCTAGCAATGGTGTTGATGGTGATTCTTCTGATTCGGTTGTCGGGGATGAATCAACTTTTGTTGTTATCGTTGAGGCAAAACTTGAGACGCCTGCTGGTGAAGTTTTCTTGGATCCGACGCCAAATGATTGTTGCTGTAAGAAGTCTTGAAAAATGGTGGTAACGGGATTTTTGGTGTCATAGTTGTTTGAAGAATCTACCATCGCAGCAGCAACACCACCACCACCACCACCACTAGTAAAATTGGATGTGGTTACATTACTGTGGCACTTCCCTGTGTCAATAACACCGTGGCTGCTACAATTATTATTATTGATGATAATCGTGGATGGATCCAAGCCACCGCCGCCGCTGCTGTCGTCTCGGTTTTGTCTTAAGAACGACGATTTCGATGTCTTGACAAAATGGCTCGGATCCAAGCTGTTGATGTTTGTCGTTTTTGTTGTACTTGTTGCTTTTACAGAATTATTGTCATCATTGTGCTTAGTAGAAATTTGTCGCCTCAGTGCACTGTGGCTTCCATCGCCGGTATAATCCAATGGAGATTGGTGACAATTTTTGTAAGAATGTCCAGAATTTTGCCTATGTAGCTGACCATCGCCATCATTATTATCATTATTAACAAGAGGATATCCATTTTCCGATTTGGATCTAGGATCCGAGAAATGCGCATTGTGTTGACTTGTGCGTTGTTCCAATTCTAGATTCAAATTTATCAAATCGATTCCGGTGGAAAAGTTTTGCTGTATTGGTGAGATGGTTTCCTTACGCGATTCGATCAAATTTTTACACCTGTTAGACGGCAGAACATTCAATATAACTTTAACTTTTTTTTTATTTCCGAAGCGAAATTCCTGTTTTGGAAGATTTTTGTCTTTGCTCTTTTATTCTGGGATCCTCTCCTTGCTCAAATATCAATTCCTAAATGTGATGAAAATTTTCCGAATATTTTTTTTTGGCTACCAAGAATCCGAACGTCATACATGCATACGCGCACGCACTCACTCACGCACACTTACAAGCCTCAAAAGACGGATATGGGATTATTTTCGCTGTAATTTTGATGGATAAGAATAGAACATTTAGAAGTGGTAGCAGTTTCTAGTGCCAAATCTATGATGATGATGATAATTATGTATAAAGAATAAGAAGAAGCCGAATCATCACAGATAAAACAAAATAAAGTGCGGTACGTTTGTCAAAGCACGGTAAATAAGAGCTAAATTTAGGTTCGCGATTCAGGATGATCTATGAAGAATGAAGTTTTTTCTGCGCCTTTTTCTCGACTTTAAACTTTCAAAACTTGTTTAGCATCTAGACTAACACACCCACTTACACACACACACACACACACACTCTTACCTTGCTAATAAACTGGATTTAGGGCTGATGCCAAACACTGTCCGTTCACCATGAGCCGAGACATTGTTATTGGTGATGCTTGGCGATGATGGTTCGAAAATATCATTGCCTGGGACAGGTGATGATGGTCGATGTTGAATGAATGTTGTTGTTGTTGTTGTTGATGATGATGATGATGATGATGATGATGGTGTATTGTTGGTAAAACGATTTAGCCTGGATCGAACAACTCCTTCACGACTGGTACTCAGGAATGGTGAATTGGTTGATGATGATTCGGACAATGATTTTGAATGATTCAATAAATGATTTCCGTTGGATTGCTGTTGCTGTTGTAGAATCTTTTGCTGTAATATCTGTTCAGCTTTGGACTTTTTCAACATGATCTTCCTGCTAGGCGTATCCAAATGATCCGCTCGGTTGGGAGATGATGGAGGATCATCATGGTGACTGGTCAAAGCTAGGACTAATTTCTCAAGCTGATCCGTTGATGGATCATTGGGTTGACTATTGGAACGTTGCGGTAGTGGATGATTCAATTGATTATTAGTGGGTGTTCCTTGTCGAAGACGATCTTCTCGGACAAAGTTTCTGATTTTTTTGCCGTTGTTGTTCATTTTGGATGAGCATTTTAAAAAATTATCATTGCGCAAATTGCGTCATTGATGGCAGACAGAATGAAAGAGCAAAATAAATGAAATTTGGATCATTTCCTCTCTAAACGCAAGTTATAATTGTGCATGGAATAAATGGAATAATTATCATTTGGAATGAAAACCGCTTCGAGGAATCGTTGTCACCGTTTTGACGGACATACACCGATACCATTCACCTTGATTCAATTAAAGGGGATTATATTCAATCCAATCCGGAGATGGAAAGATTAACGAGGTATCACTAGTTTGTAAGATTTTTCTGACAAAAACAAATGGCACAACGTTCTACTATGATATAATATCGATTACGATGTAGATGGCCGAACAGAAACTAGTCGGAACAAGAAGAGACTTTTGTTCTTGTCACCGGATTCTGGGAGAATAAAGAATTGGAAGCAAACACGTTTAAGCTTTGAAAAAAGACAGCGGCATCAAATGGTATCACATACATACACACACTAATGCTTTATTAATCTGTGCTGTCAAGGTTCCTCTACAAGCTTTGGTAGTAAAAGGATTAATTAAAGAATTTTGTTCATTTTCAATTATAAATATTTGAACAGACTTTATACTTTTTGGATAATCATTACCCAACACCCAGTACAACTGTGATTGTGCCACTCGTTCTTCTTCTCTCAAGTCGATTATGATTCTGGTAGTATACCATTCTTGGATTCTATAACACACCATGAGACTACAATGAAAATCTTAATCATCGTTATTCGGGAAAAAACAACAACGACAACAACAACCAGAGAATTGCTTTTGTGAAAGTCAAAGTAGAAGAACAAGTAAAAGAATAAAAAAAAAGAGATCTATTTTTGATGCCAAAAATCCTACAACACCACCAACAACAACAGAATCCATCATCACCAAGAAGCCGGTACAATAGCCTGCTCTGGATGGTGGTGTTTAACAAGCGGAAAACAGAACAATACGATTCGGTTAGCTTTGGAATCTGCTCCCAAAAGCCATAGCCACAGCTACTGCGAACATTGAAAAGCATGTAGAAGTGTAATACTTTTTTCGTCCGCAGTTCTTTTCCATGTTGATATTTAATCTCAAACATGCATTGTCATTCTATCAGGATTCAGAATATAATTGAAACTGGAAAAACTAATTGTTTTCAATTATTTCAAAGAGAATCAAGGTCACCGAAAAAAGATTCAGGATGCGGAATTCCGGAGAGAAAAGCGGAAAAGGGGCTTTGAATCGAAGCTGAGAAAAAAAAACCTTAATTAACCATACCTTATTAAAACTTCTAGCCTTTCCGGTTGTTCATCATCATCTTCATCATCGGTTAATAGTTCTAGGGCTGCTCCAAGATTATCACGATAACTTTCAAGTTTGGCCACCATTGAACGAGGTTGGCGACGGCCGTGTTTGATAGATGGCGGTGATGAGGATGATCTTTGATGATTATGGTGATTCTCTTTGTTTGATTCATTTATCATTGGAAATGATGATGTTGATGATGGTGATCCAGGCGATGGTGATGCGGATGTTGATCGCCGAGGTTCAACAATACGATAAGTCAATGACTTATCAGGATCGATGTTTTCCCGTTGTTGGGTGACAAACACATCAAAATCTGAACATTTACCAAAATGTACTTTAGCCGAACATGTACCGAATAATTCTGGACCATCGGATTTCAACCGAAATTTGTTTCCCAACGAACAAAATTGATAATTTTCAGGCAAAATATGTATAACCGGATGATTGGGTTTATCAATACGAGTTGAATAGTATTGTTGTAGTCTGGTACATAAGATCAATTGATGATGGACACTTTGAAGTACAAAAAAAACCAAACAAATTCTAAATAATCACTCTTTATAGAACGATTGGAGAATGTTTAAAGAATTGCGCTCGACTCAACAAAAACATTGGATTTGTTTTCTGGCTTTAGCTTTTGCAATCTGTTGCAATTCAGTATTAATGAGCTCTATGGTAATCTCACAACGTCATATTATCGGGAGCGTTGCTTGGAGCAACAATCCTAACCAACACTATCCAATGATGATGACGGTTATGGTAGGATTAGCATCTGGTCGCGGTGATCACCAAGGTAACCGGTCGTCATGGATGCTCCAAACACACACACACCAAAGAATCTCAGATCGATTCCAAATAGAGATTGTTTTTTTATCAATTAAAAATCAGGTAGAGAACAATGATCATCGACCAAGCAAATATTGAAGCTTCATTCCAAATCAAATATCAACAAAATCTGTTTGATGGTTCGTCTGTATGTCTGTGTGTGTGTGTGTGTGCATTTGTTCCTTTTTTCACGCCGATATGTTAAGCAATCACTTTAGTTTCAGAGAAAAAACATTCACCACCACAGCCATCATCATTGAATAATGCTTGTGGTAGTGATGCCAGACAAACAGAGCACGGGATGGAAAAAAGGATACGGCGAAAAAAAGAGAACGAAAGTTATCCACACACATACACACGCCCAGAAAGATATTTGGGACGCCCACGTTGATGGATAATAGTAATAATAATAATAATAATAATAACGATTTTGGCGAATGAAACAACAGAACGTTCCCTTGGAAAAATATGAATGTAGGATAGGATAGGATTCGCCGGGTTGCTCAATTGAAACAACAATCTTGGGAAAATTAAAATCAAGTTTTGCCCCTCCCCTCCTCCTCAACCTGTTGATGATGCACTATTCAATTCGGTTGGTGTATGGTGGATTCTGTTGTTTTAAGATTAATTTAAAACTATCCCGTGGTTGGCCAGTAGTCCGAACAAAGGAAAAAATCAAAGAACTTGGCACTCTTTAAACTATTCCTGTGTACATTAATGATTTAGTTTCAGCACAATCGTTGACCTTGTTGAAACATCGGCTTGGAAACAAGTCTCTGATCAAGATGATGGTGATGGAGCATCGAGATCCCGTCAATTGACCGCAATCGCAATATAACATTCAACGAATGGTGTTTAATGTGGTTGGTTGAGCAACATGGAAACGATTCTGTCGATTTTGTAATTTATTAGAAAACGAGGGATAAATTTAGAAACGGAAAATCTCTTTTTTAGGATGCTCAAAAACCAAGCCACAACACCTCTAATTTCCGAGGCTTTTTTGGGACTAAAAGGATTATTTTTCGCTAATTTATTGGCCATAAAAAAATCCATTTTCCGAGCTATTAATTTTGAATCTTTTCGACACAACCTTTTCTTTTAGACACTAAGGCAAATGCTTCCAAAAACGGAACATTTGGTGTTGGAACATTCAACCACATTTGCTTCCATAATCAAAGTTAAACAAAAATGATTGCCATTTACATAACCCGAGCTAGTTGCTTGTTTAGTTGTCATCATGAAGAGAATCGCACGAGAGAATAACAAGTGTTTGAATGTGTGTTTGATGCGTTCGCGTGTCCATCAAACACGCATTCAAGCAAATGGCCAAAAGCAACACAAAATGAAATAATCATTATTATATTGAATCAAATGACCTTATGGATGCTTTATATGGTTAAAAACACACAAACACACACACACACACTTATTTCATTCATTTTCGAAAAGATCTCCAAACATTCAAACATCAACGTTTACAAAAACAACAGCAGAACAAACATGATTGCCAACCACCCGCCATAATACCATTTAAAAAATTGTATTCTTTTTGTGTTTTGTTGTTTGTCTATTTGGTTTGTGCTGTACTGAAACGCCTCTTTTGTTCTAACTATTCAAAATGGTTATAAAGACGGAAATGGTGAAAAACAAAACCTAAAAAATGGGGTTGAGCTTACGACGAAATGAACGACTTGACAACTTATACAGTAACAGTAGGATGGAAAAAGGATTGAATAGAAAGAGTAGGAACAAGCCACACCAGCCGACCAATCAATACAACCAATGAACGAACGTATGATTTGACAAATTTAGCACAAGAGGCGTGATCAATGTAACATTGAAGCTATAAGTGAAGCAAACAAGCCAAAGTAGTCATTTGTCAATGCACCAATCAAATATCACTAACTAGAGCTAATAACAGTGCCACCAGTGGATGAACACATAATTTTTTGAACAACAAATGAATTGATTTTTGAAAAACAAAACACGATGGTGAAGAGACACGACCGAATCATTTTTAATTATGATCATCATTATTATAATAGCTAAACAATGGCTCTCAAAATGTTGTTGGTCCAGGAACAAAATCTAGAATGGTCAAAACGATGCTATAAGAATAATAGCAACAAGTCAAAACCGCTAATGAGATGTTTGCGGCTTGTCTGATCATTGATCTTACAAGATTAAAGATGTAGGCGCTAGCTCGAGATGGAAGATTGAGGACTTAAATAACGTAGAAAACGTTTAATAGCTTTTTTTTTGTTAACCGCGTCTTGATCAAATTTCATCAAGATTTGAGCCAGAAAATTTATAGTCCCGAACGAGTTACACTTTGCGCTGTTTTCGAGATACACATTCTTTTGTGAAATAATAAAAAAGAATAAAATACTCACAATGGTAAGATTTTGGTACCACGAGCCTGATAACCACTGTGGTTAGCCACATCATCGTAATCATCATCAACCACGATGTGTTTTGATTGTTTCGATGGTTGGGTGGTGTTGATCAATGAAGATGATGATGAAGAAGCTGGTGAATAGAAGAAAGTTGAAGGAGAAGCAGCATTGATTCGATTATTATCATGTTGCTTTGATGTTGATCGATTCGACATCGGATTCGGCTTTCAATTGGATAATTTAAATTCAACGTGTGTACGCGCCAAAGACGGTGGAGGACACGCTTCCCAATAAAGATCGACAATGGCTCGTTTGACAAATGGTGCTTTCCGGATTGTGTAATATGCCAATATGTGGGATGAACATCACATGCTGGTACATTGGGATTTGAAGGCTTTTAATTTTTTCTTTGCGTCTCAGCTATTTCGCCCTTGGTCGATTGAATTATCTGGAGGCTAACCAAAGGATCCTTGGAGACGATATGAGATTCAAAATAAAAACACTTCTTTAGCAGCGCGATCGAAAACACCATTCTCTGGGCCGACACGATTTACATCAACATTATAGCAAATACGGATTCGGTTATTTCAAATACAACAACCATACATACCAATGGTTGAAAGATGGATTCTTTTTTTCGTCTTAATTTTATTATTCTTGTTGTTGTTATTATTATTATTATTTTCTGCTAGACTTGGCGTTTTCACCAACACCAAACAACGAAGATAATCAACCAGAAACATACACATACACTGAGAGAACACGATGGTTAAGATGGAATCGAAAACATCAACATCGACCAACCAACCAACATTTCAATAGTTGTAGTTTGGTATGGTTTTGTTTTCTTGTGGAGAATCCAGCCATAAAAACCGACGCCAACACATCGCTGATGTTGTTGGGAGCCAAACCTAGAGCACAGCCATCACATTTAAATGCAACTCTTAGGCGTGCATGAAATTTTTCTTGATGGATTGAAAGAGAGCAACAGCGACGCAGAAGAGAGATGGATGAAAAATGTTGCAAAAACAAAACAAAAAGATGATGATGATGATGATGATGAACAAGAGAGAAACCGAAAGAAAGAGAGTAAAAATGAAGAATGGCGGTGGTATGGAAATAATGAACAACCAGAAAAAAAACCGCGATAATTTTCGAATTACGCGCGAACGGAATTTCGAACAAATTCTTTCCGGAAGGGCAATTCAAACAAGCTAGGACGTTTGTTTTCGGAAACTTTTCCCAGCATAAGATTCAACATAGCATTTCAAAGGCAAATTGATAATTTGTTTGCGATTCGTTCATATGAGCTTTTTTCTCCAATGATCTGATTCATTTGCTTGGTAAAGCGAAATTTCATAATTATTCCACTGTGTAAGGCATTGTTTAAAATCGCACTCGCATCAAAAATAATCAAATTACCAGTCAAATTGTTAGAATTTATTGTTTTTTTAAAAATTGAAAAGAATCCAGAGTTTCATCAAGCATATCACTACCTAAACAACATTTTACAAAAGTCGGGCACGTGGTACGCGGGTGGTGAAACGTGATTTGTGGAAATTTTTGCTAACTCGTACCGGCAATGGAAATTTAATCTTTGAATCATGAAATTGTTTAACATGTGGTCTTCGACATTTGCTGGCTGGTATTTCTTCTACACGGATGATCTGGATTGAATCAGCTCGAGCTCGATGACGAGCACCCATATCACGATCTAAACATGAAAAAAAATTGGATTTTCAGTCAATTTAGACATCATTTTTTACGAAAAATATTTACAGCAAGAAGTGATGGCATTGTTGGTGGACACATCACGATATTCGCGATACATATTGTGGCTACCCGTGCGTGAATTGTAACGTAACCAAACACCATAATTCTTCACCCGTTTGGCTGCATCAGATTCTTGGATCTGTTTGATTTCCACAATTTCACCATTAAATTTTTTGATCTTTTTGAGTTTGGCCAAAAAATACCAAAAACGAGATTTGGCAATGATTTCGTCCGGTGCAAATATCGTCATACGATACAATGGCGGATTAGGATTCTTTTCATTGGCCAAATGTCTACCGATGATTCGGTATTGTTTCAACTAAAACGACAAAAAAACAAGAGTCATTAAATGAAACAAAACAATCATTGAAAAAAGGTGCATTTTCAACAGAGGACCATTTCTATCTATAATTTAACTAAATAAGAACTAAGGGCTCAAAATGAGCTGACCTGAGCATTCTTCTGAAATCACATTTTTACAAAACACAAAATTTTGTTAGCATAATTTGATGAAAAGAACCATATTAATCAAAAAGCGATTATATTGTTAAAAATTAAAAAAAAATCAAAAAACTTACCACTCCGGAAGCTTTCATTTTGGACCAATTTCGGTTGTTTTCGTGTAAAATGTGAGATTTAGCCAAATGAAAACAAAACGTGTTAGCAATTGACGGAAAAGGAACAGAGAAGGAGGCAGCACATGCGCTAAAGAAAACTCTCTGCGTGCCTTTACGTAAACATTTCTTGACAAAAAGTTTTCTAAAAACTTTCCCAAAATTCTAAATTGTGCGAAATCGAGACTTCATTTCGGAATAAAGGTTTTTGGACATTGAACGTTTTCCGAATCATCAGAGACAATAATTTTAATTAAACTGGAAACTTTATTCGCAAACATATGAGTAATCTAAGCATCGGTTTTTAATTTCAACTACAATTTTATTTTAGAAACAAAAAATTCTACGAATTTCAAATGGAATCAAAATTCAGTAATCATAGGACATGTGTGTGCTTAGTTTCCACCACGAAGACGAAGAACCAAATGAAGAGTAGATTCTTTTTGGATATTATAATCGGACAATGTACGACCATCCTCCAATTGTTTTCCGGCAAAGATCAAACGTTGCTGGTCTGGTGGAATTCCTTCTTTATCTTGGATTTTGGCTTTGACATTTTCAATTGTATCGGATGGCTCCACTTCCAAGGTGATGGTTTTACCGGTCAATGTTTTCACAAAAATCTGCATACCGCCACGGAGACGAAGCACCAAGTGCAAAGTGGATTCTTTTTGGATGTTGTAGTCAGACAGGGTTCGTCCATCTTCCAATTGTTTACCGGCGAAAATCAATCGCTGTTGATCTGGTGGGATACCTTCCTTATCCTGGATCTTTGCTTTTACATTTTCAATGGTATCCGATGGTTCCACTTCCAATGTGATGGTTTTACCGGTCAAAGTTTTGACAAAAATTTGCATACCACCACGAAGACGAAGCACCAAGTGCAAAGTGGATTCTTTTTGAATATTGTAGTCCGATAAGGTTCGTCCATCTTCTAATTGTTTACCGGCGAAAATCAACCGCTGTTGATCTGGTGGGATACCTTCTTTATCTTGGATTTTCGCTTTTACGTTTTCAATGGTATCGGATGGCTCCACTTCCAATGTAATGGTTTTTCCGGTCAAAGTTTTGACGAAAATCTGCATGCCACCACGCAGACGAAGAACCAAGTGGAGTGTAGATTCCTTTTGAATATTATAATCGGACAAAGTTCGGCCATCCTCCAATTGTTTTCCTGCAAAAATCAATCGTTGCTGGTCTGGTGGAATTCCTTCTTTGTCTTGGATTTTAGCTTTCACATTTTCGATGGTATCCGAAGGTTCCACTTCCAATGTGATAGTTTTACCAGTTAAAGTTTTTACAAAAATTTGCATTCCACCTCTCAAACGGAGTACCAAATGTAGGGTGGATTCTTTTTGAATGTTATAATCCGACAAAGTTCGGCCATCCTCCAATTGTTTTCCAGCAAAAATCAATCGCTGCTGGTCTGGTGGGATACCTTCCTTATCTTGGATCTTGGCCTTGACATTTTCGATGGTATCAGAGGGCTCCACTTCCAATGTAATGGTTTTTCCAGTCAAAGTTTTGACGAATATTTGCATACCACCTCTCAAGCGGAGCACCAAATGCAAAGTGGACTCTTTTTGGATATTGTAGTCGCTGAGAGTGCGACCATCTTCCAATTGTTTGCCAGCAAAGATCAATCGTTGTTGATCTGGAGGAATGCCTGCAATTTTCAGATTGAAATTTGAAACCACAGATTTAACATACTAAGTTAACAATGAATATAGTTAGTTTATTACCTTCTTTGTCTTGGATTTTGGCCTTAACATTTTCAATAGTGTCAGATGGCTCTACCTCCAAGGTAATGGTTTTGCCAGTCAAAGTTTTCACAAAGATTTGCATACCACCACGTAGACGCAATACCAAATGCAAGGTTGATTCCTTTTGGATATTGTAATCGCTCAAAGTACGGCCATCTTCCAATTGCTTGCCAGCAAAGATCAAACGTTGTTGATCTGGTGGGATACCTGGATAAATCGTATTGATAAAATGAAATACGGTAATTAAGTACAATGTAACGGAGGGAATTATTGTGAAATTTCAAGAAAATTAAGGGAAATCTAACTCTTACCTTCTTTGTCCTGGATCTTGGCTTTCACATTTTCAATGGTATCCGATGGTTCCACTTCCAAAGTGATGGTTTTTCCGGTCAAAGTTTTAACAAAGATTTGCATGATGATGGTTGAGATTCTTCGTTTTCTGTTTTTCGAGAAAAATTAAAACGCAATAAAGTTGGGCAGAAAAGTTTTTTCTTCGTTCAAAAAGCAAAAATTATTCGCAGCGAATAGCTTAACACAAAACTCACAATAAATAAACGCAGCAAAGAAGAGCGTTCTTTTTATACTCTCTCCACCTCACAAAGGATTGCTCTTTGTTTGCTTGAAACGCATGCGCATTAGTATCAGCATTTTACAGTCGTTGCTCGATTTCACTATAATTGTTGTAAAACCATTATTAAATTATATTGGTTATTTACGATTGCATCCGAATTTTACTCGTACATTTGTTTCTAGAAATACGTAGAAATTTCTGTGACAAATAAATGTATGGTTTTGACCAGAAATATATGGATTTTTCAGGCCAGATAAATAACCAGGCAAAATAACCGACGTGTTACTGTATCAAGCAAAATGGTGGCGTGTTTTTCCAATCTTCAAGCTAATTTTTTTGCCTGTTTGGTGCGTCGTTCTCTCTCTCTCTCTCTCTCTCTTTCTCTTTGTTCATTTAATGCTGGGTGTGCGCGCCATCAAACGATGAGTTGGCAATCAAGTTTTCTCGTTTTTCCTTTTTTTTCTTCTTTCTTTCTTTCTTCATCGCTCTTTTACTCCCCTCTCCTCTCCCATCAAATTCGTCGTTGTTCGGTGTTCCTCTTTTTTTCCACCATATTCGAGACGACGTACTAAATACGTGAATTGTTTGCTATAGCATTGCACCACATCCCAACAAAGTTGGGGAGGAAGTCAGCCAAACAAAGAGAGAGAGAGAGAGAAAGAAAGAAAAAAATCGAAGCGCACTGAACTGCTTTCATCAGTTGACCGGTTGGTGGCGCTAATTCAAATTTAAGAAAACGTTCGATGTACAGACAAATTCGAAGGTATTTGGACCCCGGAATTGACAATGAACAAGAGAACAAAGCCAAAATTTGGCGGGATCATAGACCATCGCTGATTTATCTAGTTTATCGACCTTGGTATTATATTGGAATATTTTACGATGATAATGTTCGTGTTTATAATAATACAAATCAAAAGGTTTATGTGATTAAATCTAATCTATTCTTTATTGTTACTTCCTAGGTTTGAAATTGAGTGCGCGACGATTGAAAATGAAACGGGTTCTTCAAACTGCAACTTGTTTGCATCATCATTTTTGGGTGCTTGATATAAATTGTGTTTGTAATTTTATACTGTCTCCTACGCCGACTATATCTCTGAAGATAATTTCAGCTTTGTTTGATCATCACGTGCAAGTAAGTGAATTGCCTTTACACTTTTTGAATGAATGTGCGTTATGGAATTGTTTATCATTGATTCAATTTTCAACTTGACTGTATGATTGTGATTTGTGATTTTGTTGTTTAAAATTTTGGGGCATATAAAAGGGAAAAACAACAACAAAAAAATTTAAGTTGGCTGGGTACAGGGTTATAAGCAGACTTGTGTCGCAGTAATAATTTAAAATGTGGTGATGAAATCGCTATCCCGGTATGTCACTAAAAAGGTACATCTACCAACTTTGTTGTATGATTCATACAATGACGTCAAATCACTCCAATTAAGTGATTTTCCTCCTAAGGTCCTGGTTGTTGATTGTTGTTGTTGTTCATTCTAAATCGTCGGCCAATCATATTTTTCTGCGGAACAATTATCACTGCCGTTTGATGAAAAAATGGTCGCAAAATGAATCATTCGTAATTTTTTGTTTTGTCTGATTCTGTGCTTCCATCTCTCGGCCAGTTCCACAGTAATTTCAGCTGTTGGTAAATTGTTTTTTTTTGGGAATTCAAATTTGCGGAACAATGAATTTTTCCAATAATAAATTTGAATTCGATCCTATTGATATGGGAAAATTGACAGTCATACTGTCCACATTAAAAAGACTGGAATCTAGCTCTCAAGAGCAATGGCAAGAAAATTTTATCGAAAAAATCCGGTTTTTTAGAATGAAAATGATAAATCAAACGCCGAAAAATGTGTATAATATTGATGATTTGGATTTTAATCGAGGATTAATCGATTATAAACTTGCGGAATTGTTTTTTTCATATGGTAAAGTATTTTTATATTTATAGTTTCAAAATTTTTATTAATTTTTGTTTATTTTTCTTTCAGATTTATTCAAAAACCAATCTTTAAATGATGAAAAACTATTTGCTTATTATTCTCCATCGCTGGAATTGTTTGAAAAATGTAAATTTCATAATGTAATGAATTTTATCGACTCCTGCGAAAAGATGGGCTGGAATTTATATGTTCATCATTTTAAAATTTGCGTTCATCAGCAGCAAGAAAATCAAACTACCTCTGATGATTTTCATCATGTCTTTAAAATATTGTGGACTATGGTGAACAAAAAATATTTGAATTATATAAATGTTCTTTCTGATTCAGATTACCAAGACTATTTACAAGAGAACAAATTGAATTTCGTGCAATTCATCAACAGATTCAACAACTTCGATCTACTTGAATCGCCTTATTTTACAGAGTGCTTGCTGTTTTTAATTTTTTGGCTTAAAAAAGAGATAGTAGAATTAGAAGATTTGATCATGATAGAAAAACGTTTTCCAACCATATCAGAGCATAGTTCATTTTTTGAAAAGTTTTTTTTCATATCGACCGTCGGTCAATTGTTAAATTTCGTCGAGAAAATGAATCCCAAAAAGCATGAAGCCTGGACAAGCAAATTCACCAATGTCTTGTTGCAATTTTTCATCAAAAATATCGATCATTATCATTCCTGTAATTTGTTTAGAATTATTATCGACGAAAAAAAAAATTTCACTGAAAATCCCGATGAATTTGTGAAAAAAGTCAGCCAAAATGTATTTTGGAAAAATTGGATGGATATTAGCAATTGTTCGAATGATTCTGTCGACCAAGATAATGTCGATTTGTTGATTGAAATTTGTGCTGGTGAAAAATTACCCGATATTGATCTTGATTTACGAAAACGCTTATTTGAATTGTTTCTCATAAAGCTTGTTTATAATCGCTTGGAAGATGTTCCCTTTGTCCGAATGTTGTTTCAAAGACGATTAAAACATTGGCAAATGAAGGAGCTTTTTGAGGGTTCAAAATCGTACCCGAGTCATCAAATTGAGGATTGTTTGAAAGAAGAGGTATTCAAAAACAAATCAATGTTAAACTCGAAAAATCCGACTGTCAAACGAAGTTTGTTCAAACTATTGTTATTAACGTTTCTGTATCCTGAACCAAGCATTAAATTGATGGTGCAGCATGTTTTGCATCAAAGTGTCAAGATTCGTAACAAATTCGTCTCAAGAATCTTCGCCAACCAATTGTTTGATATTGTCCAGTCAAAATCCTATCAGGATAAGATGGAAGATAAAACATCTAATGACAACAAACATGAAATAATAGACTTTTTGCATTCAATCATTGTATTGAAATTGACAGATCATCGTGAAAAGATAATCTCAGCACAATCCTTCATCGATTTATTGGATAATCTATTGAAAACATCCATTGATGATGAATCTAGTGCATTGATCGATTTAGAAAGATTGTTTATTAACTCTATTTGCTATTGTTCGGGCGATTGCAATGCTGTGAAAGAATTGGATTCTATTCGACGAATAATTGAAATCATGCAATATGATTTTGGAGAGAAAAACACATGGATTGGACAGAGATTTGTATTAGTGATATCTTATTTGTTACAGATTTTATCGGATTCATGGCAAGATCCAATCAAAAAATCATTGATTATAGAATTGATCAATTTGTATTGTGAAAAATGTGATCAAATTCAAATCAATTCCGATAGTGTCGCAATGATCTCATTTATGCTGGGCCATTTTAATCACGAAAAATTGTCTGGTATTTTTTCTCCGCAAACTTTGATTTTCTACATTAAAAAACCGGGATTAGAGACTATGTTTCCTCCTTGTCAAAGCCCAGATGTTTTGCTTGTGGCCGCTTTAAAGCATTATAACACTTGTTCCAAAACTGAAGAATACCTAGATTATCGAAATGGATTCGGAACCTTTCCACTGAAACATTTTCAAACATTATATCATCATCAACATGGTCTTATAAATTTCACATCAGCAGAGTTACAAAATGTAGTGGATTTTTTAATCGAAATTTACACCCCACAAATCATGTCAATCGTGATTCTGGATTCTTTTATAATGTTGATCAAGCTTTATCGTCGATTCGCAATGAATCAATTTGTTCCCTATGTGAGATCAATCATATTCATATTAGAGAACCAATTTCAAAGCCTAAAACCTGTTGAATATCCTTTGGAATTCATTGCGTTAGTGGTCAACATTTTTTTCAAACTAGCGATGCTACAGGTTTTATTGGATAGCCCAATGATAGACGGTTTGAATAAACAGATTCGAATCGAAATCCAGCAAATGATTCATTCTGGTTTCAAACATTTCCAACAAGGATATTTGGATCAATTCATGCAGACCAATGGGTTAAAGATGGCTGATTTACAATCAATGTTTATCCAACTTAAGCTGCATGATTATGTGGAAAAAGATGATCGTTGCATCAGTCAGAATGATGTCTATAAATGTTTGACAGATCGAGGTTTAATGTCCGAATAAATGTCTTTTATAAAGAAAATATATTACTTTTGATTCTCGAGTGACTTTTTTGCGAATGTTTTATATATTGTGTTGAATATTCAACAAACTGTGTGGAAATCACCAAATTGGAACAAGATTTCTACACGACGAAATGACAAAATCACCATCGACGGCCAGTATGTTGTTGCTACCGATAAAATTGTCTTGGAAAAAAGATAGGCTCATTGGATCGTTGTCTGGGTATATATGCAAATCAGATAAAATGTTTCTCTTCCAATAAATCTTGCGAACCTTTTCTGCCCAAAAAAAGACAAGAAAAAGTCAATAAATTGCCACTAATCACGAAACTTCACAGCGCATAATCGTGTTTAGTATCGAAAAGTAAAACTTCGAATTTTGTGCCGCCAAATCTTCAAAGGAATTTCGTTTCGATTTAAATTGGAACAGATTAGATTGCGTACTGTCCTCGCTGTCTGTCTGCCTGCCAATCCGATAAAAAACGCAAACATCGAAAAAAGAATTGCTGCCGTTGGGAAATAGGATTGGAAGAAAATCCAATCAACAAATCCTATTGTGTGGACACATATTTTTAAGATGATGATAACTTTAGAAAATATTTACTTAGTTGAAGAAAAAACAAAAAAAAACATTCCTATTCTGTGTAAAAAAAATAATGATGATAATGATGATGAAAACATGAGGATGATGATTATAATGAATATTACAAGAAGAAGAAATGATCCTATCCCGAATCAAAGAAAGAAAGTATTCGAGGTTTTTCGGACAGAGAAAGAGAGCTTTTTGTACAAAAAAAAAGAAGCAGAAAAAAAGCCATTCAATCTGAATCGAATCTGATCAATCAAGTGTGTGTTGGTGGTGTTTGATCGGTCGGTCGGTCGCTGTGTTTGGATGTGATCCAAGAAATTTGTAAAGAACAATGAGGTGATTATCGATCACTTCAACATTGTTCGTCCTAGTTTTTTGGTTATTGTTCCAGATGTTCTCGGGTCCAGAATGTGATGTATGATGATACATGTGTGATTCATAATAATCGAAATGATCTCCAATACGAAATAATTCAGAAAAAAAGAAAAAGTATAATAAGATTTGTAACAGACAAAAAAAATCAACAAGTGTTCTAAACATATTCCGAATGGAACGATGCATTGGAGAAAAAGAGACGAAAATTGGAAAATTGTAAATCTATATTTGGAAAAATTGTTTTGTTTACAAAAAAAAAGAGAGAATAGAATTCGGTAATTGTACAAGAAAATTTTTGCGAACAATCGTTGATTTGGCTTGAGAATATTCTTGGTTTTAAATTCGTCATTCATCCCAGCCGCAATAGTAGTCATCGTTACGTGAAGAACGATATACGTAAGGAGCCATTGCTGAAGCCAGTTGCTGTGCTGGTGGCGGTGGCGAGGATTTATTTTTTCCGTTTGAATGATATTGATGATGGTAATTGCTGCCATTGTATTTGGATGTTGGATCATGATATCTGGAAGCCATACCGACACGACCAATGGCTCCATATGGAGAATCGCCATACGGGATGAATGGAGATGAATCTTCACCACTAGTACCATGGCCATTCCCTTCGCTGGATACCGTATATGGATCGGATTCACCTATAAGCATCGTATTGATCATAAATGGACAGAGTTTATGGAAATAATGGAAAACAAAAAAGGGTTAATGAAAAGCTAAATTTCAGTTTTCTTTCATTTTTATATTGGAAGGAAAAAACCAATTTTCTCCATCATCATGATTCATTCATTAACCCGGGCTATTAGAACTATCAACTATTCTTGGCTTTTAAAATCTCATTCTTTATTTCTGTGTGGACTGATTCCATTTATTTGAAAACATCAATCAAAGTAGTTCAGATTTTTTTTTTTAAATCTTTATTGGCAACTGCCTTGACAATGGATCAACGCTTGATTGAAATCGTTTTCTCAATGTAAAAAGGCCCAACCCACTTGCCCTGTTAAGAGTCCCTATAATGCGACGGTTTTTGAACACATTGCACTGCTACTAAATCAATCACCCCCTGATCTCTCAAATTGAACCGCCTCCTTAAAAACAGAACAAGCAGAAAGAGGATGATACGTTCTCAATCATACTGGTCTCCTCTCTTTCTCTTTCTTAATTCCGATTCGATCCAATTTGTCTTTTTAACCATGACTGAACTTTCCACTATACATTGCTGTACATTCCATCTTGTCATTGGACCGCCCTACAAGCGATCGGAGGCATACCACAAAGCAAAAGAGGTGCAATACGGTCTGAACCCATTGACATTCGTTATATTTTTTTAATTGGACGTGCGCAATGCCAATTTTTTGCTTGAGAAAAATAAGGCGCACCGGTTTTTTTACTACAAATGTGTTTCTAAGATCGAAAAGGGTTGGGCGACTCTGTCTTAATGCGTGTGTGGGTGTGTTCAACCTTGTTGTTCAATGTCCACCTAACTATTTAAGACTCTCTGTTATTATGATAATGGTTGATGGATACACTACCAGAAACATCACTACCACCAACATTCATCATTTTTGATGATGATTTAGTGTTTCAACAATAAATTGAAACAATGAATTGTTGGCTCCGTTGTTGTTGTTGCTTGTGTGATTTACTAAAATCGTGTCCTCGCTGGTGGCGGATTGATTGTTATGAATTGAATTGAATTGATGCAGATGGAGAGCAAAATGATGATGATCGGATTTCATAGAGAAAAAAATAGAGCTCGGAAATAGCTTGATCGTTTTTTAGGAGGAAAAACGAAATTTAAACACCATAATTACCTAATGATCCATAATATGATTGATAGGATGCGGTACGGGAATGTATAACATTTGGCGATTTGAGATATGAATTCAAAAATCCACTGGTAGGCACTTTGCGCGCAAGAAATTCATGTTGATTATAAGCGGACGATTTGAACGGCAACAATAGTTGTGCATTGTTTGTGTTGGACATCATCATTGAGCTCCCGCCGCCGTTGGTTTTTTTGGCAAAATTTGGTACACGAGCACTGAATCCACTGTAGTATGGATCATCTATTTGAATTAAGATAATTTATTAGATCACAAGATGAGAACAATAGCTAACTAGTACCACACTTGCCATAAGCTCGAGGATTATTTGGTAATATAGAATAGTTATTCTCCTCTTCACAATCTTTGATTGCCGATGAGGAATTATTATTTGAATGGTTATTGCTATTGTTTTTGGATTTTTTCGAACATAACAAACGTGATTTATTTTTGTTACGTTCAAAATCTCTTGGCGGTAATTTCGGTGGCTTTGGATCCTGTTGATGATGGTTATTTCTGGTTGGTGAACTCTTTTTTCCATTTCTCCCATTACTATTCATTGGCGGTGGTGACATTGGCCCTGTGCTAACATAATGTCCAGACGATCTGGATCCGGACGATGAGCTATTATTGCCCGGTATCGTGTATGGATCCTCTTCGACTATAGTTGTTTTGGTACGATCAAACAGCGAAACCAAATTTGGTACGGATTGTCGTTTGGATATTGCTAGATGATTCAAATAATTCCGTTATAAGATTAGCAAAGAGAGCATTAAAAAATCAACAAGTGGTTTTCTGAATACCTGGCGGTAGTTTAGATTTGAGCATATCCATAGCAACAATGTTGATTATCATTACCCAAACGGGTAAATCCAATATATCTGGAGAATCTTTCACAAAACCAATCAAACAAATGCATTGATTTTCTAATTTTCTACGATCAGGATAAGCTCTTCTCAATTCACGATTCATATTCTGTTGAAATCGTTTCATATCAAACAATCTAACTGCTTTGTTCAATTCAAGCAGTCCATTGTTGCGGATTATCTCCATCGAAACAGATGTCTGATATTCTTGTTGTTGATTCTGTGATTGATTTTGTTGGCCACCACCATTTGAATCCGTTTGCCATCCTTTGACGTATACATTAGATTTGGCCAAACGTTTTATTAGAATATTTCCATCATCATCCATACGAATTTTGACGCCCTGTTCGATGGATTTCAATAAAGAAAATTAGGAAAAAAAATTTGTATATCAGTTCCAAATGAAAATATCTCCGATCTCTATACGCAAAAGGTTGTGTGTTGCGGGCTTATTTCATTGACCTAGGTAACATTCGCCGATAGACTAGACTAATTAATGGTTTTTAGGCTGATTTTGAATAATAAACAGCGCTACAACAATTGTATAGTGCTCTTTGTTTCTGAAACTTTTGTCTGATTTGATTGGTTCCATTGATTATTATTATTATGGTTATAGATGTTATTTAACATCTTTGCCGTCCGCGTTAATGATTGTTGCTGTTGTTTTGCATCATGGTATGGTCTTTAGGACGAATTTTGATTGATGATTGTACTGCCGATGTCTTGTGTGTGTGTGTGTGTGTGTGACCGAAATGTTTGGCCAATTTTTTTTTGTTGCTTTGCGTTCGATGATTATTGTTGTTGTAATATGCGTATACTTACATCACCAATATGATGTTTTACTGAATCGGTTTTCGGATCTCTTAATGGATTATCGAAACCATTCAAGCCAATACGATAGCCATCGAATCCATCATCCGAGCCATTTATGGTTAATATTGGTGCACGTGCATATGCTTTTGCCACCCGGCGATTACGTTCCATACAGATCAATTTGGCCCATATTTCATCGTCGATTTGTTCCCATTTGTTTAATATCTCCAAAATATGATCCTAAATGACAACAATAGGCAACGAAAAAAAGGATTAGTTTAACTTTTTCAATTTATCAAATGAATTTAAAATTTTTCAAAAAAAAGGAAATAGTTCATTCATAAATTACATAATTAATGATTGCTAATTAGAATCCGCATTCCTCTTTCCTATTTCCTTTCTTTCTTTTTGTTTGTCGCGGTTTCAAGAAAACTTAATGATTCTAATTGAGTAAATCTTTTATATAATTTTTGGTAATTTTAAAAACAATACAGAAAAGAAAGGTTAATGTAAGACTCTAGGGCACCATCGTACTTGGACAAAAACTTTTCTTCTGTTTCGTTTTTTTTTGTTTCAACTAACCAAATTAATGCACATAAACAATGAATTGAACAAAACTTTTACAAAACGCACAAGTATCCTCCAGGTACCAAGCTTACAGACGCAGACGATCACTGGGAAACAATCCATCCGAAAAGTATCCTTTTCTCCCAAAAGTCCATTCTTTTGGTGTACGCGCAAATTTGTGTTTGTGTGTTTCCTCTATCTTCATCTTTTAATTAAGTAACCGGACTGTGTGTGTGTGTGTGTGTGTATTCTTCTCGGTGTGATTCTAAACTTTCCCCCTCCCAGAGAACAGGGACAATGACCAACACAGTTACACAATGGTCTAAATTAAATTTTGACTAGTGTTAACAACAGTAGAAATAAGAATAATATCCGAGAACCGAAAAAGAAAAAGTGTTCAAAATAGTGGAACAAAAGTGAAAATAGCCAATCTGGTCAGGGTTTTATTAAGAGGCTGACCGCTAAGCTAGCTAGCTGGCTCTTTCATCAAGCCATTACACTTGGATGCACTTTATTCCAATTATATCCGTTATGATTGTCTCTCGATTTGCATTTTGTGTCTGTGTGTTAATTATTCAATTGAATCTCTTTGTCAGGTAAACTTGAAACACAGGTAGTCATCAAGGGCCACAGACGATAGGCTAAGGAAAAAAAGAAATGAGATCTAAATAAAGCTTAATAACTCTTTTTCTCTCTTCTGGGCCAACAATGGATCGTCCTATGTATGGAGAATAGAAGCCAGAAAACGACAAACCAAATTCAAACAAGAGCGGGAGAATAAAGACAATCATTCATAATGTGCGTGATTATATTATGTCAAAGAGCTATAAATATAGCCTCATCACCAGATTGCCGCCGCCGTGCCGTTTGGTTGTTTGTACAAAAAAAATAGACATGTAAAGGAAATCACTCTGGATATGGAAAAGCTCAGGGGGAAAAGAATAACGTTTTGAGGAATGTCACGGCGGCTTTAAGAGCTTGCATGCAGTTGTTCTTGTTGGTTTTTTTTTCAAACACCAACAACAACAACAACAACTTCCAGTTTGAATAAGTGACATTCGGATTTGCTTTTCTCGTCTCTTGGCTTCTTGATTCGAAACTTAGGACACAAAAAATGCACCACCATTTTGAATCATTTTGGGCTTCGATATTATTATATCCTTGTTGCATAACAGCAGCAAATTGTATGCACGCGCCATTTATAAAACACACACATGCACGCATTAAGCGAGGAGGATTCATCATATGCCGAGTCCTATGGAATAGCGGAGAGAGAGATGGGATATCCTTGGAACAACAACTTGTTGAGGAAGATCTTGTACTTTCCATCGTTGTTCGGCTTATTATTATTGTTGTTGTTGTTGTTGTTGGCTATTTGTTGATGCTTCGTGAGCTGCATTCAATACACAATTCATTCCAGCATTCATTTAGTGTTCATTTTGAGTTCCAGAAAAAAAGAAAACAAAATTCGCCTATTTGTTTTTGCTTTGATTGGCCAATGTCCACCACAGGTTGTGCAAAGACATTGGTATAATCACAATCGGCACCGACAACACCACCCATTATATTACGATGATTATGATTATTACCATTGTTGTTATTATGGATCAATTGATGATGGAACAATAGCGGAGGTGATCAAAAGCGAGCTTCCATTCAAAAGACAAGAACATGGCTCAAAGATTCATCCGAAAATCGAATCAAATCAAACTACATCAAATCAAATCAAATCAAATCAGTAACCGCGTATTGTGTCTATTTATGTGTATTTGTGTTTCAATTCACATTCAGGATTTTTAATTTTTAAATTTTGTTTTTCAAATTCGATCTTTGCAACCATCAATCAAATCATCAAATCAATGAAATTCTCTCTTTCTCTTTCTTGGGATCTATCATTGATTTCTGAGTAGAGACCCTGTGTATGTCCATGTTGATTTCCAAAGCCAATCATTATTCATTCTGGATAGCTTTAATGATAATGATCGACCATGTTCAATGATGGAAATGGTGTGTGTGTGTGTGTATTTGTAATCTTTTTGTAATTATAATGGATGGATAATGGATAATGTTTTTGATGATGATAATAATGATAGCTTTGAAAGTTTAACAAACAGAGATCCAGAATCGGTTTTTTGTTAAGCTTAATTTGTCATCACCGGCCACCATTTTCTAAATGAGAACGAAACTATCAACTGTGCATTTTAAATCTTATTAGTGAAATGATGACAGACGCGTTAATTTGAAGGGAATAATTATAAATCTTGTTTAAATTGATCCAAATTTAATGAAAGTCCACTGATTTTTTGTTTTGCGGCAAAGCGAGGCAAACATTTTCCTGTTTGACTGTACTTTGACGGCCTCCAAAGTGGAAAAATGCGCGCGCGAAATTTATGCATTATAAAAACTGAATCGATATTTATTATGTATCGATCATGGATGAATATGTGTGTTGGAGGCCAATTTTCTGCTTGTGCATGCAACAGTTTGCTCTGTTCCATTTTAGCATCAGAAACTAGTAAATGACAATGGTTGTACAATTTTCGATTAGAATTGATGAAAGTTTAGTCTTGGAATGTATGTGACCTCGTTCGAGAATTCATCGGTGGCCACAAGCCGGTCAGTCAGTCAGTCAATCAGTTGATCGATTAATTGTTGGAACGTTTTACAGAAGAAACATTTGTGCTTGTGGAAAAAACCGAACACATGTCCTTACAGTAATTTAATTAGACCTATTATGGATGTTTTCCCTTCTTTCTATCTTTCTCTATTTATCTAACTGGCTCTTTTTTGGCCGGCCAAACACACTCTGTCTTCGAATCAAAATGTTGTTGTGTAATTGTTCATTTCCTTCTCGTTGTCTTTTTTTTTGAAAAAGAGAGGGAGAAATTGCTTATTTTTGCCCGCCAAGGGAATAATCAAGATAGAATTCGAAAAATGGGCTATCATTTTTTCACCAGAGAATATTTTTGTGGTCAACTTAGAATTAGGTTTTCAACACTAGCCACTGAAACAGGAAAATATGATTATATTCAGCGGTCGAATAGAAAAAACAGAATCTAGACAAGAAATTTATAAAATAAAGACAATGGTCTGAACAACATTGGTGGTGTTCAAGCTGGACATTGGGATTTTTATTATTTTTATCGTCATCATCATCATTATTATTGAACTTCTTCAGTATTTTTCCTTTCAACTTCGAGTCCATTCTTTTTGGACCAATGGACATGGCGCCCAGTCATGCAACAAATGGTGGTGTTTCATTGAAGAAGAAAAATAATACATAAGGCACCCGTCTTTCAAAGTACAGTTTGCCACCACATGTCTTTGCTTGTCTAACTGTAGTTGTTATGTTCGGTTGTGTCGTGTCTTAAAGACAATAAATAGCAATTATAAACAAGTATTTCAACAGGTAATGAAAGTTTGGCAGACAGACACAAAAAACAGCAGAACATGAGCCGAAAAAAAACGCTTTATGATGGTGGAAGACCGTAGAACAAGAAGAAGAAGAAGAAGAAAGTGTTCTAGAATATTTAATGACAATGTTGTCAACAACAATCAGCAAGACACCATGACAATATTGCACCACCGACCAACCACTGGATCTTCCATTGCACAGTTCAGGCTTTACAAACTATTCGAAGGACGAATGTTTGTTTATTTTCAAGGCTAGGGACTTATAAAAACAGTTTCTGAAAATTATTGCCCCAACAACACAATAAATAACACCATAATTATGGATAAGAGGCGCGGAATTGGTCGGATGAGCCGTTCCAGACATGGTCAAGAGAACAAAATTTAGTAATTATTTTCTCTAAATATGATGGATCACTTGGTTACTTTTGGTTGATCCTGGAAACTAATCAATGTGAACTTCCATGTTGACCAGGTATTTTTCTACCTTTAATTTAATCCATATCAACATCGGATTGATACCTGGAATCTAAACATTTGAAGGATGAAAGATTGCTGGGAGAAATGCCCTGTCTGAGCTAAATCGAATCCCTATCCAAGTGAATCCCTTTGCACTAGTATGCGTAGTCGTAATTACTATGATTTTTGTTTCATTCAGAGATTCGCCAAAAAATGATTTGGATCCACCACAAAAGGTGTTAATAGCCTTCTTAGTACGAATAATTATTATTTCAAGATGGCGATAAGTTGTAGGCGGTTTTAAGTGGCCCGAAAATACAGATGAAACTAATGACAGGTGAAAAAAAAATCAGGAAAGGAGAGGGATAATGAGAGGTCAACTAAAATCAAATCAATGTTTATGAATTATAGGCGGCGATATCAAAATTCGAAAAGTTGGTGCTATTTCCACCCTAGGCCATTGTTGAGTAAAAATGGAAATTCAAAAATTCTGCGGTAACTGAAGCGGGAATTAGATAACTATTGAAACGAGCAATGATTGATGCTGAAATCATCGGGTACAGTAGATTGAATCAATTTTCCGTTCTGCTGCTTGCTGTTTGAGACTTTGACAAGCGTTTATCGCTTTTTTTAAAATAACTTCTTGAAAAAGAAGTTCTTTGATTGATGGTCAAATGTCAATAAGTCTGTCGGTACATAAAATATGATCAATGAAACAAAAAAAATACTATGACCTTTGTCCATTGAGTTAAATTCACGATTCATTGAACATTGGCTAAAAATAAGGTCCAATTAAACAATTACTACCATGATTATTATCATAAATAATAGCAGAAAATGCTCTTATTCTGCTGAATCGAAAATTTGCATCTCTGTTCTCTTGTTTCTCTGGTTTCCACGCACAATCGATGCATATGGTGGTGTGGCCTGCGGACTGCGTGCTGCCCACCAAGCATTTCTAAACAGGAGACGAAGCTGTATTTCCATCCCTGATTGGTCGAGTGATGATTTCACCCAATGACGAGGCACACTATAACACTATCAAAAGCGATCAGCTTTAACCAGTGCATCTCTGTGCATGTTTGACGCCTTCACGAACCGTTTTCCCTTCTGATTGGTCCAATGTGAAGATTTGAACTGATGACGAGGCACACTACAAACAGGAGAAGAGGCTGTATTCCCCTCCCTGATTGGCTCAATGATGCTTTGAGCACTGTTCTCCTGCCCAGAGATGTCGTCGTAGGTCTAGGTTGGTCTAGGTCCTCGGTTGTTTAAAAATAATTTATCAAAATTAACTGTTGAGGACATATTTTCCGAGGTCAGTAGTACCATTGTCAAGTGGCTCTAATCCTCCTTCAGGATCCGATAAACAAGCTAGGAAACATTTTTGGGAAGATGGGAAATCCGGAAATCTCTACCCCATAATAATCATTGATTTTAAATCGCTTTAATCCGTTTGATTAACCTATCAAGTATCAATAATTGAGATTAATTGACTGATCCTTTCTTTACATTAATTGAAATTTCGCTAATTTTGGAAATATTGATTTTGATTCTATAAACCCTATAATTATGCCATAATAAGGTGGTCGATTTCCTTGACGATCTTCCGCCCCCAAAGCTCTTCCTTCGGGGCTCATCTCCATCATTTTTGAAAGTGTTTTTCGGCCCCAGTTTGTTTCTCTATCTCTCTATCTTTTGATTCCGACCAAAATTTATCTTGATTATTGACTTGGTAAACACGCAGAAATACGATTGCATGAAAAGATCATTTCATGATATCTAGATCCAATACATTTTTTGTTACTTGAAGTTTGTGGGCCTCCAAGCGTGTTAATCCTTTATGGACCACTTCACTACTGTATCATCCACCGGTTATATGGCTCTTCACCGAGTGGCTTTTTGATCATTTCCATTCATTACGAACAGATTAAACACAATTAAGATTATATTTTGTAGATTGCCTTGTAATGCTGTTAGTAGTAGAGATCTTACGAACAAATTCCAGATTAAAATCCGCAAGCTTTTGTTGCGTGTGTGTGCGCTCAAGCGAATCATACCTGAAGAAATTGCTAAGCTTTTTTTCGTGTGTGTCTGGAAAAAAAGACAATCTGTTTGTCCGTGTTTCGTTTGTTCCCAAAAATTCCAACTCCTCGAATTGTTTTTTGTTTCGTCTCGAAACGAGAACGAAACAAAAATTATCCGCATATTCCTGTTGGATCCTCAAACTTTCTCTCTCTTCACTGGAACCATTGTCCAGTGTCCAGTGGATCCAATTTCAAATGGATGATGGAGACAAAGAGATTGATCCGTATCGCCTCGATGTCATCAGCATCATCATTATCCTAATCACATATCATGTAGACCATATTGATGGCTTTTAATGGTAACAGTAATCAGCCAATTACAGAACATGGAACCTCGGACACGAGGATTTTTTCATACCGAGATTATCTCTCTAGTTCTTATTTCTGAGGAGGTTTTTGTGTTCCGGTAGCAACGAGTTTGAATAGCAACCACAACTTAGAACGTTGTTAATTTAATGAATTTGTGGAAATAATATCCAAAGCATTGGCAAAGCTCATAGAAACAGTTTTGAAAAAATCCAAAGAAGCAAAAATATTTACACGCGCGCTCACAAAATTCAGGGACGCATAAATTCATTAACACCATTCAATAAGTATCTGGCCAAACACGATGGTGCGATGATTGTCTTCGATTCAGAAGAAAAAACTAGAAGAGACGATGATGCTGCAACCGAAAAAGAGCGAAGCTTCTCCTGATAAAATCAGCTTAATTAGTTTTTGCTCTTTTCTTTAATAACACCTTCATGAATGGTTTATTTTTTTCGAACTTTTTCTCATTTCAAATAAGATGAAAGAATGAAAAGAAGAAGGTTATTCTTCCATGTTGAAAATTATAGAAACAAGGAAGCTTTCTAGCTAGTTTTCAAAGAATGTTGATCATATTTCTAATTTTTGCCATCTTGTAGGATCCGGGCGCGAATTTCGAATTAATCAATCAATAATATAATTCCAAAAATAATAGAAACAATATTTTCAAAATGATTAGTACCATTCTGATTGTTTTAGGTTTTCATTATAGCTCTAAACCCTCGGCTGGATTTTTCTGACCTTGTTTTCCCTCTAATACCATTCATTATAATCATATTTCCCGAGTGTATGACAAGCAAAAGAAGTAATTGGAGGCATTTTTCAGCTCCACTTACCTGTTGCATGGGTTACTCGTTTTTGATGTATCATCAATTGTAATTTATGGTGATCGTAATCTTTTTGTTTTCAAATTTGCGCCAAACAACCTGTGTTGGTGTTATGTATCTGATTTGTATTGTTTTCAGAATCTAAATGATTGCTTTTGTTGTTTGCTAGATCTGTGATGGTGGTGGTCCTTGATTGATTATTGTATTATATTTTAAATCAAAGATTCTCTCCTTCCTGTTTCATCTTGCAAATCACTGATTTTATCCCTGGGAATCAGATTTGTGTGAAAATAAAATAAAATTTAAATTTTTCTCCGTATTTTCGCTTTGAACCGTAAAAGTTTTTTCTCAAAGCCGGCAATAACATTCGTAAAAAAAGATGACCTTATCGCATCGGCTCGTGCTTCTTTTTTTTTCTGGAACACCAAACGTGGCAGAGCATCTTTGGATCCAAGCAACAACATCAATCGTATCGACAGTTAGACAATAAGACGATAATAAACTTTCAAACAACGATAGGTTGATTGGAATAGGGATCCAGGGAAAGAGCGAAACCCTGTAAAAAGGGAGCGATAATAAAAAATCTACTGTTTTGGTGCCATAAAATCTTGATGTTGATAATGTCATAATAATTGAGATCTTGTCTCCGTATAGAACTGAAACTAAATTCCAACCGGAAATTTCCCCCTAATTTACTTTTTTCCTTCACATGTTCTTTGGTGTATCTTTTTTTTCTATTCCAAAGTTTCTCATCTCCATGAAAATCTATGTAGTTAGTATGTTCGGGTTGTCCAGGAAGTTTCTTACATATCAAAGGAAACAGTTAGCGAAAAATCCCCACAGAATCAGGCCTTCAATTATTATTGTCATCAAACTTGTCGGTTGATCTAGGATCAGACTCAGTTGGATGTTGGAAATTTCCAATCAATCGACCAGTTTGATTGACCTTCATAATCCTTTTTCTGATCCGAAATTTCTTTGAGCAACCAAAAAGAGAGAGAGAGAGAGAGAGAGAGCAAAAAACGAGAAAGAATGATGAATGTTTAGCACTTTAAAATGCTACACAGCGATGGGTTTCCGAATGAAATCCCTGTGCGGAAACCTTATCCTTTTATGTCGCAATATTCTTACAGGTTGCGTTATAAAAGATGATCAAGATTTTGTCTTATAGCTTGATTATGCATAAGATTGAATATTTGATTTGGTTTGTACGTCGATATACTGAATGAATAATTCATAAATAAGAGAAGATGATGATGTGATCAAATTTTATTTTATCCTCCACACTATAATAATGAAATTTCGTGATATAAGTCCCTCCTTTTTGTTCGTTGTTCACGCCTTTAAGTCCTTTTCCCCTCCTTTCCTTTGAAAACCCATACATATTTTATGAACATAAATTAACACTTTTTTTCGAATTTTTCTCGGCCGAAAATCTCTTTGTTTCGGGAATTCTCGTTTCTAATTAAATTTTCGACGAAGATTCTATTAGATTTATTCAATTTTTCGTAATTAAATCTTCGGAAAACCAACTCTGGAGCTACCGTTGCTCTTTATAAATCAGGGAAAAAGAAATACAACGATGAAAAACATTTCACCGAATCGTGATTGGAAATTCCGTTTGACACAATTCGATTCGTTGTGAGAAACCTTAGATTCAAAGACATTTAGACCCTATTTTCGGTGCATTCACCCATTTAGTACATTTACAATAGTAATAATAACAATCAAAATCTACTTGGATTTTTCTTTTATGTATCCAGATCAAATTGAAGTGGGAAAAAGATTGATATTTCTAGAACAAAGCCACCTTGAACATGTTCAGAGTGTGGTTTTTGGTATCCATCACATTTCTTTGTGATTGGTGCCCATTATCTCTTCAATTCACTCCTTCCTCTGTCGCTTCGTTGGGAGGCTCTAATATGGAAACGGTTCTTTTTTTCTTCAATTTCCTTCGTTCATCGCATCCACTTGTCCTTAATCTTTGACAAGCCTCAACTCATAAACTTATTCTCCGATTCGAATCACTGTTTCGGTTTTTTTCGGCCATGTCTGAGAATAATGATGAAGATGAATCCTTAACATTCATTCGGTATGGATGGATCGTTTATGTATGTGTCTGTGTGTGTGAGAGTGGCTCTCAATAATTAGTTGTGGATTAAAGTGCAGAGGATTTCAGTGCAAAAAAATGTTTTTGTGCTTTTAATCTTTCGAAAAACCACAATTTGAATCCATAAATATTCAATGTTTTTGCTCTCTCCTTAATGTTGGATGTTGAATTCCAAATCGAAATCATGATCATCTCCATTGAGAGAAGAAGAGCAAAAAATTTAAAACATTTCTCTGTTTTACATTTTACCGTTAACATTGATTCTTCTACACTTTTGTGGTTCTCAATCTATTAATTATGATATTTGGTGTGGACGGACAAAACCCTTTGGCCCTGCCCTTTTTTTTGTTTTTTGTAAAAAATTTCCGAACTTAATTAAATGAGAACAGAGCTCAAAAGAGAATGAACAACAGAAACAACATCAATTTTGATCAGGAGGAACGATCAAAATGAATTGTAATTATTATTATCATCAAAATCGAAGAGAAAGAATGGATGGATCTTCCACCTGTTGGCCCCATGGTTGTCTAAACAAGCTTGATAGCTAATAATAATCATAGACATCCATGATCCATGAACAAGATGCGCGCGCGGTATTCAATCAATAGCCACAAATGGCCACAAAGAATAAAGGAAAAAAAATCAAGTCTTTCTTTATTAAATATTCAAAATGGATTTCCGTTTTGGGAAACAAGATTATTTGGTAGTGCATCTCTTTTGCTTTTTTGAAAGGTTTCCACTTTTCGATTCAATATACATTCAAACCGCTAACTATCAATCAATAACACTGGGTTTTATATTCGATGATTGTTCCCAGGTAAATCCTGCTTTTCCCTGACTGAAAAGATGAACGAGTTTGGACAAGATGATGATGATCATCACCATCATTCTTGTTGAGAAGGGAAGCAATAAGAGAGATGAGGTCACTGGTTTCATCAATAACCTAGTCACGATATAATCGATACTTTCGGCTACAAATGTAGCGGTTTCAATTCAAATAGTTTGAGGTTACGAGAATAATAATGCTAATAATATCAGTCAATAACGACAATCCTGTTAACAATGCACCGACGAAATTATTTTTGGTTCATTTTTAGGAAATTGATTTAGCTCTTTTGTTCTTTTTTTATAAAAATGGTCGAATTTTTTTTCCGAAAATTAATTAACCGGAAATGTTTAAAATGTATCAAAAATTCGACCCAATTCCAATTCAAAGTTACTTTTAGCTTTCGGTACAATCAGATCGAGCGAGCGATCAAGCGAAAAAATGTCCAATCAATCCACACCAAGAAAGCAAACAAGAACCAGAGCCAAGACAACACGAATTAGGAAAAGTTCTATTCACTTTCCGTTGTCTAAAATCAGATATTTTTTGGAAATATTCTCACATTATACTAGCATATCGGATAGTGCGGTTTGGGCCTGTGCAGTATCATTGGAATTGATACTAAAAGAATTGTTGGAAGAATCTTATGAAATTGCACAACAAGAGAGGAGGAGAATAGTAGAACCGAATCATGTTTTGTTTGCGATCAGATATTCTGAATGGTTGGATAGATATTTATCGAACTCAATGTTGACCCAACGCCATTTGAATTACTAATCTAATATTCGGAGTAGAATTCGGGGTGGCCGCATTTGAATATTCTTTGAAAAATATACAGATTGAGAGCCGACAATCGAGAAAAATAAATCATAACTTTAGAAAAAAAAAATTAAAAATGTTTGGTGTGGTGCTTTCAGCAAATGTTTTCACTTTGGCAGTTTTTTTCTAAATTTAGAAAACTGATTAGCCCGGTGTATGGATGTGGATTTGAGTGAAAAAATATAGAAATGTCTTGTTGAATCGCCCCGAGGGCCTTCTTCTTCTTGTTGATGTCCTGGATTGTGCCAGGATTGATGTTTGTTTCAAATACTTTACATTGATTGAGCATTACAGATAATCATTTTTCTACCACAACTACTGTGTGGCCATACTTGATCAATTGGACAAGGCTTGCGTTGGAGCTTTATCACCAATAGCTGGCAGGCGGAAATGGGTAGGGTCATAGGATTAATTCGATACGATTGATCTTCGGATCCAAACGCAGTGTGTTTGAGGCCCGCTTTATATGTGCTGTTTGTTGGCAAATCGGTTCCGGGGTTTCATCGAATTTGTTTTTCGTTGTAGTTTAGACAGAAAACTGGTTTATTTTCGAATGATTTTTGTTTTTGTTACGGACAAAAAGCTTCAGAGAATTTTCATACGTTTTCTTATGTGATGTAATGTTATAATAATACCTGTTGCCTGTTCAAGAGACTGCGATGCACATGCACATTCATCCAAGTAACATTATTAGGTCAACTGGTGGCTAACAAGTTGTTTCTTACCGGGAGATTTACCCGACTGTGCTAAAGGAGAAAGCCAGAACAGGAGAGAGTGCACATCAAGATGTGCTAGACCAGCCCAGATTTAAAAAAAACTGAAATTTTCCGAAAAAAATTAGTTGTTTTCGATTCTTTTTTTTTCGCTTTTCATTATATAGCCTGCAGAGTTGATTTAAATGAAGGACGAATGAACCGAAAGGCTGGAAAAAAGAAAAGAATTTCCTAAAGGATTTAGCCGAACAAAAGAGGATAGGTCCCGGAGATAATGAAGATGCTTGTCCAGTGCCAAATCCGGTATGTGGTCTTAGATACATATTTGAGTTGTGAATTGTCTGGATTCCAAATTTTATGGAATGTTTTGAGTGAATTCGAGAAGATCGTATTTCCAGTTTATTTGTTCAGAAAAAAAGTCATTATTATTCATTTAAATGGAGAGTTTATGAACATCTCACGCTCCCACGACGGGATCGGTCCCAGGTATTTCGTTACCGATTTTCGAGGTTACCTGCCAATTGGTGTGCGTCTATTCTGTTTTGCGAGATTGACTTTGGAATTCGTGTCTGTTTCGTGCGAGTTTCTCTTTCTCTCATACACACCTGGTTTTTTTATTATGGCTATTTGGTGTTTTGAGCAAACAAAAAACCAAACCCGACAAAGTTTTGTAGGGAAAAAAGTAAAATTAAAAAAAGGGGTCAGAACATACGTTTTGCAGATGCGATTTGAGATGCTTTTTTTAGAGTTTATTTTATTTTTTATCCTTTGCAATACTTTTATTTTGGTTGAATGATCCATTTTACCGAAATCGCGTTGTTTGCGTTTGTTCCAATCGAACAAACGAAACGGTGTATGTCTTGGTTTTTTTGTATGATAATAATTTAGATAAAATTTCCATTGGAACAACACAATAGGTTAAAAAATGATGCTCAAGATCTCCCCGAAAAGTTACACATACATTCCAACGTAAACTAGATGGATGAATGAATGGTGAACAACCTTAAAAGTATTTCTTCTTCGTTTTTGAATCAGTTTTTGTTGTTGTTGAAAAGCTCCAAAGAATAACTCAAAACAGAAAAAAAACGTGAAGCTATCCACACTTATACACCGGTTTGCGTTAATATCCACTGGTCTGAACCACAATCCAATTTTAATCAAAAGTAGATGCCCTTGCATGGTTGTGTGTTTGCCTACCTGATAGTTCCATCATTTAATCCTCTATTCAACCAGTGGTTCAACCACTGCTGATGGTGAGAGATGGATGAAAAGATTGAACGAAATTGACGGCGAATAAATTGACCGAAAAAAAAGACAAAAAACACTGCTCAAAATTAGAGTGATCTATATATTTTTGTTGGAAAGCGAAAATCTTCCGCAAAATTTCAAAAATAGACCATTTTTTTCTTTTCCTAAATCCACCGCATTCCTTTTTTTTGTATGGTTTCCTACACATCGTTCCGGTAAAGACGAACGATTCAAATAAAACAACATCAACATGTATCGTATTCGGTCGCGTGTGGTAGCTTTAGTTGTAGTTTTTGGCCAATTTAAATGTCCGGATCTGATTTTTTTTCTGCATTTTGTTTTGTTTTTCTCGCCCACGGAACACTTGTTGCTATTGTTTGTCTGAGGATGGCTCATTAAAAATTCAAATGAATTTCAGGGAAAAATGCTAGGATTGTTACTTTATTTTCGGATTTCTTGACCATTCAACAAGTGGCCATTGTATGTGTATTTAGGTAACTATCGTCAATCGACTGACAAAAGCTCGGTATGTGTGTGCGTGATATTGTCATCTAGATGGTCATTGTACATTTACAGCAACTATCCATCTTGGTTTGAATCTATTTCACACCTGAAAATCGACTTTTTTTTCCATATTTAGTCTTTGCCAGAAGCAAAGACGTGCGGCGCAGGCCTCCACCCCCTTAGCTGTGCACACATATTATAGAGCCTATAATTAATGGTGTGATTAATTTTCACTCCTCCCAAAGCATCTGTGTCTGTATCTGTGACATCCACATCATTATCATAGATGTGAATGCGCAAGATTTAGAAGACAGCCAATCGAAAAAATGCGCGCTACCGAGCTTCTATGAGCCAAAATTAGAAACCAACCCACCAACCAGCCAATCAGGATTAGTGTTTCCTTTGGTTAGTGGCAATGGTGGGAAAACAGCATATAATACAATAGTGATGAGACATGTTTCGCTAATTATGATTCATAATATCCACACAAGCTAGGAATCAACAATTCGCCATTGTCCATCCATCATTCGGCTTGTTGGAATAATATCATCGCCCGGTTGTCCAGGTTGTCTATTCGCACAAGTTGCGACCCAAACCGATTGTCGTGTTAAACGGCCGTTCTGTATGCTTGTGTATGTGTGAGAAACAAATACTTTGTCTAGGTTAGCAGGTGAATTACACCTTGTTCTCACCTGGTGTGAATTAATTTTTTAAAAATAAAAATATTTGGGATTTTCAGCCATAGGGTATAAATAGTGGACAAAGCGAATCATCGTTTTGTGCCAACAGCTATTCGCGCGGGCACACATCTCAACAATGGGAAGCCCTATTTTGTTGCTGTTGAAGTAATGATTGCTTAGCTTGGAGGAAAGATGCGAATTTCTTGCATAATCGTCATCATAATGGCCAAGAATTGGATGGGAAATAAGAGCTTGTGTATGATTAAATGAATGTAAGACGAAAAAAAAGAAGAAACACTTTAGGAAAAATGTTTGACGAATTGTATGCGTTTTTTCTGAAAGAAAAAATCCGTTAATTCAGGTGACGATTTCCTTTCATTTTGTCGGGAAAAAAGAATATTTAGCAAAAAGCTAAAGCATCTTATTGTTGTGGTAAAGAAAAATATCAAGGAAGTAGTGTGGAAAAATGGTCGTGTGGCTTTGGAACATCCGTAATACAAGCAAAACTGTGTATAGGAAGCCACGACATTTGATCGACGATGATGTCGGACGAAAATCATGCGAGATTTACCAGGTTTGATACACAAGACAGATGTGTGTGTGTGTGTGTGTCTGGGCGCTTTATCTGTATCTGTGTCGGGTCGGTAGATTTTTCCGGCTTAGATTCCTCAAAAACAACATACAAGCACATTTGCTCTGAATGCCGAAATGAATTTTACCATGAATCCAGAAAAAAAGAATAAATGAATAAGCCGACAAAGAATAGAATATCCAGGAGTTGAATTTCCTGGATACACACAAGCATATACAATCCGCAGATTTTGCTTTTGGATAATGGCAATTGAAAATGATGAAGATGCGGATCATAATGGTGATGATAATTTAAAGTCAGTGAAAGACAGAGTACTAAAGAATCAAAATGAAAATAAACCCGTAGAAAAACTAGATGATCTTTCGCGTGTGTAATGAGTGTGCAGGACATCATGATGATGATGATGATGGAGATTGAGATGAAGAGGATCATCATCATCGCAGATCGTCAAAATTGAGATCTTGTGTTTGTGTGTGTGTGTGTGTGTGTGTGTGCTGGAGTTTTTCTGTATTACTAAAAATAAGAGTTTTCCCGCAAATTTTCCTCCGCCGTACGTTCCTGTTTGTGCGATATGTGAGGTTGATCCACATTTCTACGATTCAACAACCATTGAAAAGCACTATTTTTCTAGCAGATTCATTTCTGGATTTCGCTTTCAATTCAAACACATATGAGCAAGATATTTGAAATGAAAGAAAAGGGAAAAAAGAAAAATCCAGAAACGGTTTTTATTTTCCGAAAAGTAATAAAATAAAATAATCACATAAAATAAAGGTATTGCTCAACAATGAAATGAATTGAGATCATTGCATTGTGCACATGTGTGCATGTGTGTGGTCTAAACATACAGTGAATGGAGGGAAAAAGGGTTGGACATTTCTGTTGGGATGGATTGTACGGCTCGCTTCTGATTAGCTAAAATCCTGGTAGTGATGATCGCTCTTTGTCGCACAGTCGCAATTCGTCTATGTATCGATTCGAAATGCTTTTCAGCTCTTGACACGTCTTATGCTTTTCAATCTTATTTTATTTCATCCCAACAATTGAATTGGGAGAACAACCATTGGTTGATTATTATTATATTTGATGATGATTATTATTGAATAATCCAAATTAAAAAACCGTTAAGCTTTTGATTTAGTTTTAGTTTTATTTCCAAAAATGATTTCATAGTCTTCAAATTTATTTGTAGATTCGATTTGGGAGCCTGAGGCAATCGCATTTCTTTGAATACCACACACACATCATACAGCCTGCGATGGTAGTTGGAAAAGAACTCTTTTCTTGATGTGTAATTGTGAATTGAATCAAAAAAATGAATCGAAAAATCATTTTCCACCACACTGTTTATTGAAACCTTGAAATTAAGATAATTTTTCCGCAGAAACAAAAGCAAAACTAGCTCAGCAACGCTGGATACAGGGAATTCATGGGCACTGTTTCATTTGTATTGTATCAGTTTTCTTTCTCTACCTGCCTGCTTGCTTTTTGCATCTTTTTGTGCGTATGCTACCTTTATTATGATTACTATTACCACTGATTCGATGTCAGTGATTAGCCTTCTTTTTGTTCACATCGCTATGTCTCACGGCAGGCCATTTCATATCATTTCCATGGAAATAATCCGAATATCGTTAATGAAATACATATCTACCTGCCTGGCTGGCCTCATTCTGCTGTTCCAATGAGTCGCGTTTCGCATTCCATATTTTGAATTTTTGTTTTCGGGATCAATTTTTGTTATATGAGAACTTTTGTTCAAACATAAGGAAGTACACACTGCACATTCAGCACGTATTTGTGCGTGTGCGTGAGAAGCTCATTCAATAACTCTCATTGAATTGATACATTTGAAATTGTAGCGAAAATAGATGAGGATAGATGGATACAAACAGAATGTTTGAGAAATGGAGGCCGCGCAAAATTTTTGAGCATTGGTGCAAGCGTGCGACTACGAACTTTGAATATTGATTTTCAAAGATTATTGAATTTATTATAATTTCTTTCAAAAAAAAATGAAATCTTAATGTCACAATTTTGTTCTCACTGCTTCGGGGCTGGAAGCAGTTGATGAAGAGAATAATTTGTAACATTGGTAAAACTTCCCCCTCCCCCCACAGACACTGATATTGCTCAAGCATGTATCCAAAGTTTATTAATTTAATCCAGGTAATCAACATTTACAAATCAGAAACATAAGCTTGTTCCCAGCGGATTAAGCAATATGATGGTTTTTCTATTCGATCCATCATGCACACCGACACACGCCACATTGATGGATGGATGGATCCCTTTTTGGATCCTGAATGATCCTCAATTGTGTTGGGCAATAAGTCAGTGTTTGTCCCAAAATAATTGATCTGCACAAAAGTTAGGTGTGTAGGAACGTCTATTCAACCAACTTCCCATAAGTATGGTATGGTATTATAGAATGTTCCGGTGGATTTAGGGGTCGAAGAAATCTTTTTTCCTCAAATAGCCCGAAGCTCAAGACTGTTCCCTTTTCATTCCTTTTTCTTTGTTTTCAAGATAATCTTGGCGCAAAAAAACAAGTTAGATTTGCGTGCGTGCAATGAAAAGTGGGTGCGAACAAATTTTTTTTATAGAATGTTTTGTTGAACGAGAGAGAGAGAACAAAAAAAAATATCAGAAACTAATGGATTTTTGGATTCGAAAACCAAAGAAGCTTTATCCAGGTTCAGGTAGAAGTATGAGGATGATGGAAATCAATTATCATCGCCACATCATCATCAGGTTTATGGTGGAATGGATTTTTGTTTCGATTTAATGTTTCGTGAAAAGTATTTTTTCAAGTGGCTGCTGATTTGTTTGTTTGTTCATCCACACTTTGTGATGTGATTGCCGTTTGACATACGTACGGCCTATGTCTGTCTCTCTGCAATGATCCACATTGTCCAGACGATTATTTTAGGGCGCCACACGATTACGCCACGCCAATAATGGTGGTTGATAATGGTGGTGGTGATGAAGGTGGGAGCAATTTCGGACGACGCCCTTTATGGATGGCTACATTTTTGGATGATTGAATTGATTTTCTGCGTTTTGTTTTGTCTTTTTCAAGCAGGATTGGGAATAGATCAAAATCATATTCATTATTATTGTTGCTCTTTTCTTTTTTGTCTGCTTCTGTTGAAACGTTGTTCGTTCCAAGGTTATGAACAGACGATGCACCGCTTTAAACAGAACGTATAATTCTGAAATTGCTTTGTTTTAAGGAATGCTACTGGTTGAATCGGTTCCACCCATTCATTGGGGGCATTTATCACCATTTCTTGAAATTAATTACAGGGCCTTCAGTATGTCTCCATCCGCAAATACCCGGCTAGATCCGGTTAGATTACGGTAATTTATGATAAGCCCAAAACGATCCTTCAAACCTCTTCCTAGCCGATATTATGTGATACATCATTGAACAAAGTACGGTTATGAATGTCTTCTTTTTCAATTCTTCTGAAATGAATAGATTTATTGGCCATACAACAATGATATACCAACAACTCAAGAAAAAAGAGATGGAAAGATTATCTTTATAACTGTTTTGTTGCGCTATACGTTGATGCATCCTTTACCGAGGATGATAATGTTGAAAAAGAGCTTGAAGTTCGGAGAGAGAGGGATGTATGGGACATTAATCCTGTCCGTCAATGGCCGTTTAATCGTTTTAAATCGTTCTCGTTTTAGGCTGTTCCTTTCGTTTTCGCTGTCTTATTTTTCAAAGCCGAATCTTTCGATCTCTTTCTTTCTCTTGTGAAAGTTTTTTCTCTCTTTTTGTTGTTCTGGAACTAGGATCGGAACAGTTTGCTCTGAATGAATCCAGGGAAGGAACGAAGAGAACATATTTGATCGACTTTGTAGGGAGAATTCCAGAATGAGTGAATGAAACGAAAAGATGAAGTGAAATTGTAGCAAAATTTCAGAAAAACAAGATCAGTTGCAGCAAGCACCCGGCAATCATCTACCGACACATCAACTGGGCTGTCTGACTGTGTTTTGGATCGACCAGTGATTGATGTAAATGGAATAGAATAGAACACACACAAACTGGCTTTGTGCATACAATTGCATAATGATTATGATGACGACGACACACCTGAACTGGGAAACACCCAGGATTTTTCATCCCAGAAATGTAAAAGGGAAAGAGATAGAATGAAAGGTCCAGCAGAGAGAGAGAGAGACTTGTATAGCTTTGGAAGAAACTGTTTCAATGCCAATGACGACAATGTTTGCTTGCTTTCGGCTTCTTTCTTGGCCAGACTGCCGTGTGCATTGTGGATTTTTCGCCCAAGACATATACACAGACAATGATTGCCATCATCCAGAAAAAATTGGCTGACATTCATCCGTCAATTTTGGACACACAACCACAGCAAAGAACATTGAACAAATAGAGGAGAACCTTTTGGGACAAACAAGATTACAAACTATGCTTTGGCCTATTTATTACCGTGATCGTTGTGTTTTTCTTTAAAAGTTTTGATATTTATCCAACATCATTTAAAAGGATCAAACAGTTAAAAAGGATTTTTTTTAAATTTGAATAAGATTTAACTGCTCATCGACCTTTAAAAATTATTTCTTCCCATTTGCTCCGCACCCAATATATGGATCCAGGGATCTAGCTCCTGGATTTCATTAGATCATAATCCCAGGTCTGAATAAATGTCCAGTTGGATTAGCTTAATTATGATCATCCTGTAAATTGTCTGAAAAGGAGCATCAATTTACTTGTTGAACCAAATCTAGAAGAACATCGTTCAAATCAGTGGTACTCTTTTTTTGGAATTGGGGCCTAAAGCCATAAAATTAGAAAATTTATCCTATCATCGATTTGAAAAGCATCATTTCGCAAACAAATTCAATGCATCTGGTAAACAGCGTTTTCTATGCATGTATGCGTGTGTGTCTAATTAGAAAAAAAGTCCCATTGCTGAGGAACAGTTTCATCATGGAACACTGTCCACAATGATGGCTTGTAGCTAATTATCATGATCATTAATAATTAGGGTGATAATCAGTCAAAACATGATCGAACTTTGTGGTCATTATTATTGAGACACCATCTTCAAACACTTTTTCACATTCTGAGAATGGATCGATGAATGAACATGACCCAAAGGCCAGGGAAATTTTGTTTGTATGAAAGAGACAGCTAGATATTGGAATGGTATATTTTTTTATTACAGCAACAACGATAATAAAAACAACCATCACGGCAGCAAGTTTTAATTTGGACACATTCAGCAAAATAAAGAAAGAGAGAGATGAATAGTTTGGACAAGAGAGCTAGTAAAAAATAAATAAATAAATTTACATCGATTTTGGATGCTATTTTAAATGAAAATCCTCCAACGTATCCCAAATGTAATGTATCGTTTGCTCTTTCTCCCGCTCTCTCTTAATGTATCGTCCCCTTCTGTCTTATTCGGATGCATTATCGACAGATACGCGCGCGGAGGAGGCGGAGAAAACAAGACTGGGGATTTTTCGCGCATGCTTGCGCACAGAGTGTAAGCTAAAAATGGGAGGAAAGGATCGAAAAAATGGTGTATCATTTCTAATTCAAGAACGTAAATGTTTGAATGTATGTGTGTCTATGTGTGTTTCGATGGCTTTAATTTCTTACAATTTTTTGTGATTTTTTCTCCTTTTTTTCATCTTGACCATCGGCATCATGATCCTGAGATGATTAGATCTTGGCGGCTTTGCTATCCTAAACATAGAGATGTAATAAATCAAAATGCACAGGATTCAAAAGGATGTGTTTCCATATTTCATTAGCTATGGATAAGAACGAGATAGCTAGATAGATAGACAGAGAGAATTAGAGAGTTTTGTGATCAAAAAAAAATGGTGAGAAAAGTCGAGTTATTTATTTTTCTCGACCAAAGTGTCGAAACATTGACCTGGATTCTTGGTTCAAATTTATGTCTTTTTTTCTACGAAAATATCGTTCACATCGATACTAATCAATAGTTTCGACCATCACCAATTTCTGATTTGTCAGTGGGTTGGGGCTTATTGTTTGCTAAGGCCTATAATACACATCATTGTCGTATTGGTGGCTGTTTTGATTGGCTCCTCCTTCTTTTCTTTTCCATATTATCCAATGCTGTTTTAAAAAAGAAAGACACTTGAAGACGATTGAGGATCGTTGAAGATCATTGGCATGTTATGATGATTATCATCATAATCATGAGGATTATCTATTATAATAATAATGGAGATCCATCTCTTTCGGAATAAAATCCCAAAAAAACATAGCTCTTGTTTGTTTGAGTGGTCAAGATCACATTTCAAAAAAAAGAAGATGATGGTTTTGGAGTGTTTGTGTGTGTGGCTATGCCTAAAAGAGCATTCCCAAATGTTCTTTTTGTCCATCTTTGAATTATTCAAAGCTGCAATGATAATCTTTATTTTCAATGGCGACGCATACACGATCCATGAGAACATGGATTCAATTTTAAAAACCAAAACGGCAATCAATGTGGATTATAAATAATGGATCATTGGATCATCCTAAGGAAAGCATCCTAAGGAAGGCTAGTGAAACATACGAGCATGTTCGGCATCCTACTCATCATTCGTGGTTCTCATCTTGTCACAAGCCAAGGGCTTAGAAGAACACTCTTGTGTTTGGCGAACAACACTTGTGTCCATTGTAGATTGAAACTTTCTTCCAAGATTTTATTCTTTTTCTTTTTTTCTAACTGTTGTTGTATGTTTACGATTCTCATTGTATTTATGGTTTCAATGGAAGATTTACATTTAAGTTTTCCATTCAAGAATGGATTTATAATCATCGCAATTGGTCATCGTCGTTTTAGTTATTGTTAAGATATTTAAATGAATCCCAATTGAAATAAGACACCTAAACAAGTAGGGATCCGATTCGTTCACTGTACATTTGTCCTCACTCCCAGAGGGAGGAGCAAGAAGAGGAGGGATTAAACGAACACAAAACGACAAATTTCTTGACTCACCTTCATCAGTTTATCCTTGGAATACCAAACATCCTCTTCTTCTTCATATGGATTATAATTATCCGGATATTGTCCATTCATTAATTCATCCCTGGAACGGGATAATATCCGTCTACGACTGATCATCGTGGTATAGGGAGGGAAAGTAGATAGAAAACAAGCTGGAAATTTGGCGGGATTCGAACCAAACCGATTCCAAATCGATTTGGTCAATCAATCAAAATCAATGATTGGTTGAGGAGAGATTTTTTTTCTTTCGTCTTCAGATTCTGAGCGCGTTTATTTTCACTCTTGAAGCACGTTTCACGAATGGATGATGGGCACCACCGAAACATTCACTGTAACACTAACACAAGAACAAAACAAAATCTCACGAAATTATTTTCTTCGTTTCATCAAACAATAATAAGTAGTCGATCTTGACCCTATCCACTAATCACTGGAAATTATTGGATTTGGATTTATTCGGATTGATTGACCTTTTCCTTGCTGTCTTTGTTGATGATAATAAACGTAATGAATTGAGATCCTTCTTTTGTTATCTCATTCAAATTCTGATTTGGAGGGCAGCCTGTAATTCAGAAAAAAATGGTGCATTTGAATTAGTTAGTCCAGATTCATCATTATCAATATAGTTTCCCGTTATTAGATAACAAGCGCCTATCCTAAATTAAATATATCAAGTATATCTTTTTATTCGTGATTCTCGGGCGTCTGGGCGTCGATATTATCTTCTAAATCTTTGTAAATATAGAACCCCCATCTAATAAGACCGATACTAAAGTCCAGGTGCACCTTGATTTAGCGACAAGGTAAAATTTCAGTATATAATTGATATATAAATGATTTTTGACCTCTATACTAGTTTATGGCTGACCTGTATCGTTTTTTTCACTCTTTCCTTTTCTAAAAATAGCTCCTGAACATCTCTTTATACCTGTTGATAACAGTCATGTACCTATGTCTGTCGGTGTGTGTTCTAGGGAATTTGTGTGCCAGATCATTTGTACACCTCTTTTTTTCACTTTTTCAAATTTACCAAGAAAACACACACTAGCATACTTTTGAGAAAAGATTATCGCCATCATTGTTATTACGGTTGTTGGTTTGAAAAAAAAATACGAGATGAAAGGAAAAAAGGTAGAATTAAGAGAAACAATTATCAAAACCTATTATGCTGAAGAATTGTTTTTTTGCCGTTGTTGCCAAGATAATTTTCAACCAATTGCCCACCTAATTGGTTCGTTTATCACTCGCTCCCCTCTCACACAGGTATCTATTAGCTGTGTTTTTATATTTTTCTTTTGCCCATACAAGTTCTGGCTGCCAATTAAAATATATTCGGTTGCCTAATAGCTTTTGGAATCGGTTTTTTTCCTAGTTTTTATCTGGTACGAATAATTATTGGCTCATTATATTGAACACCCCACAATGCTACGATAATTACGGTCGTAGTGATTTTGATAAGGCTTATGGATCACGAATTGAATACAAGAGTGGAAAAAATAGCAACAGCAACACCATCATTGCTATTGGATCCATTGGTACCATTGATATTAGATAATTTATGATTTGACCTTTCTCATTTTATGGATTGATTTTGATTTGAGATGCAGGGAAATTGAAACTAAGGTCACAAAAGTTAGGTTTAAGCTTAAGAATCCGAAACTCTGGATCAACAGGATACCCCAGGATTTTTGAGATCCAAATCATTATTTTTTCTTAAGCCAAATCTGCGAGTAATTTATTTTCTTGAAGAGACTAAAAAACTAGAGATTATTTTTACTTTGAAAAAAAACATGAAACTAAAATTGTTTTGAGATTGTTTTTTTTTCTTTTTGTAAGCCATCTAGCTATATAGCAACTTAGACAAATATAGCTTTGGCATTGTAGTTTGACACCGCCAACAACCAGCCAATCAAAAAGCTGCGCAGTTTTCTTTCTCTTTGTCTGCAGATCACAAAACACACCTTCTTTTTTTGTTGTACAACGTATATATAATAGATCTATTTGGGTGATGATGATGATGATGATAGTGACGGCGGTGGTGATTGGTTGCAGTCGTTGTCATTCGACAAGCAAGCCATCCAATCCGATTCAATCCAATCCTAGCTACTTCCCTGCCCAATACAATGCAAGCACATTGCACACATATACATAGGACAATTAACTTTCTCGAATCTGTTCGTTGTCGCTTGGAACTAGAGGACACACAAACAATGTGTCTCATAGGTGGTGCCTGTGGCAAGAAAATTGAAAAAAAAAACGAAAAGAAAAAATAGAGCATTGTCTATGCTCAACATCCACCACAACGACAACGGCGGGGCACGAAAAAACCCGTAAAACTTTCGCTTAACTACTGCCAACTGAAACAATTGGAAACAATCGGAGCCATCACATTGGAGCACACAAACATCCAAGAACTCATTTCATTCTTTTATCACCTTCTTTTTTTTCTTGTTCTCCTTGCTCTTGTCGCTTCCGACAGCCGCTTAGGTCTTTTTTCTTCATTTAACAAAAAATTACAATAATGGTGGTTGTAATAATAAAACTGTCACCTGTCTTGGCCTAACACCGAGTTAAGTTCTGTGTCCCTAACAAGAAAAACAATGAACACAGAACCCTGAATAGTTTTAGCCTGTAAAATGAGTATCAATCTTCATCTATCACTTGGTTATATGGGCTAGCTATCTTTTACAGTGAACTGTTTTGATTGGTGGATTCTGTGCATGTGTGTGATTGTGTGGGAGGAAAAAGGATTTCCGTTTCTACAAAATAGATTTAAATTGTATGCAAAGACACCTTCTTTTGTGCTGTGTGTGAATGGGATTCTCAGATCTCATTATAATAATCATATGATGATGATGATGATGGATAATTTGGATCTCATGTATCTCATAATGATGGCCATCGTGTTCTGTCAAACTGTCAAAATTGCTCACATGCACCTATTCTTCAGAAGGCACACAGAAGTGAAAGTGTTATTCACTGTTCAGCGATGATCATTCCAAAATCACGAGCGACTTTTGCTCTATTCAAGCTTATAACTTAGTTTAGCGGCTTGTTTCTCTGACTTGGACCGACTTGAAGTGAACTTCAAAAAAAGGATGTTTAAGCGCCCAAAAAGAACAATCGAAACACACGTTGCTCTGAATATTATCATTATTATTATTATTAGTGGAAATACAAGAACACCTTTGGACTGGACAATGATCATGGCTGTGCAAAAAACCACTGATGCACTGGCCAACATGTTTGTATGCTAGTATACAATCATAATCATTATTGTATCTCAAAGAATATATATTGTTCTTGTCATGTCCAGCATCCACAAAATTACACAAAAAACCTCCGAAAAAAACTCTCTTAAGGCTATTTGGTGGTTTCGATTCAGTCGAGAAGTCGCTCGCTAGTTTTTTTTTACAATAGGAAAACTAAATTATTCTAACAACCTGGCTATTAGTTAGTTAGTTGTTTGTGTGATGTGTCGTTGAAAGCTGCAATACATTTTTGTTTTGTGTGCGCAAATTCACCAAATTGTCGATGGATGATTGGATTCAAAAGAACACAGTTGAAAGAAAATTCTCCGACAACAACACTTATTTTCAATCAAAATCTTTTGAGAAACCATAATCACCATCTTCTTCCATGATCAAAGGCTGAATAAGTATGGAACCAGCTTTGAATGAATTGAAGATAAGCTGTAAAGCAGTGGTTCCCAAAGTGGTCTATATGGACCCCTTGGGGTCTATGAAATCAGGTATCAGGTATCATTATCAGGTGCTAGGGGGTCTACGTGAACAAGGAAAAACA